>BDUI01000260.1:149119-169634 GCA_002335545.1 Apodemus speciosus
CTGAGAGACAGAGACACAACACAGTGTACATTTGCGTGCAGCTGTCTGTGGTGGTTATGGGTTATTGGGCATGTGTGCTTGGAACTGAACTCAGGTCCTTGGCAAGAACCATGCAAACTTTTAACCACTGAGCATCTTCTGTAGGTCCAGAATTTACTTTGTGTGAACTCCTGATTTTTTTAATTGTCTTCCCTTCATTTATGATGCTGTCTGCTCATCACAGGAATCCCATTCATTGGTTAGGATCCTACCATATGCACCTCCTTAAAAAAAAGTACTTTTGATTCCTCTGATGAAAATTATTCTGTTCTCTCATAGCTCTTCACTGGTAATTTGATTTTACTCTTGATAACAGTTTGTATTTTTCTTTCAAATTTCTGAAATTCTTGAAAACAGAAACGATCTTTTTAGGGGTCAGTCTAGCCTCCACATTGGGTAGCTCAGTGCGTACACAGTGTAGGCTCAAACATATTTACAAATGAACGGAAAGAATGACTGAAACACACCAGTTCTCGGCAGTGGCCGCTGCTTTTTGTATACAGTTCAGCACAGAGCACAGCCAGTAAACACTGAATGGTGCACAGAGTGCAGTCAGTAAACACTGAATGGTGCCTGCTGCAAAAACAAACAGCAGAAACCTAGAGGGTTTTTRCATTAAATAAAACAAAAGAATATAAAGTCAAGGTTACTTAAATCAATTAAACATGTCAGGTGTGTTACCAGACGCAGTGAAGCAACGCAACACTGCTCTGGAGCAGCGCTGGGCCTGCTCTTCACCGCCAATGCAGAGCTCAGGGGAACAGAGGCTACCAACCAGGTATTTGTTTATAAGTCTTTCTTGATTTGTGTGACATGGAGTATTACTTGAATAGAAAATTTCATGTATCACCAGACAACATTTCTACCCTGTTCTCTCCATGTAAATCTCTCTCTGATCTAACTGTATTTTGGAGAAAGAACCTAATCCAACTCTGCCTAGAACCTGAGGAAAAGCAAACTCAGAAGCAATCTGTGAGAAGTTATAGACATTCCAGGGCCTTAAAGAACAGCCTGGACAGCAACACAGTTCTGGCTCCAGCTCCAGACTCAGGAGAGCCAATGCCCTCTTCTGGCCTCTGTAGGCACTGCATGCATGTGGAGCGCAAACACACATTCTGGCAAATAACCCCACATGTAAAGGCAGCAGATCTCTGAGCTTGAGACTAGCCTGGTCTACACAGTTCTGGTCAACCAGAACTATGAAGTGAGACCCTGTTGGGGGAAAACAAGTCTAATTTACATATAGTATTGGGGTGATTAGTGGAAAAGTCTGTTTGGTGCTCTTATTCTCTGATTTAAGACAGGGACTTAAACAACTTATTTTAGATACACTTTACTATTTTGTGTGTATGAGTGTTTGTCTGAACATATTTATAGACACCACATGTGTGCCTGGTGCCCTTGGAGGTCAGAAGAGGGTGCTGGGTGCCCTGGGACTGGAGTGCAGACAGGTATGAGGAGCCATGTGGATGCTGGCAATCAAACCCAAGAACAACAAATGCTCAGAACCGCTCAACCAACTCACCAGCCCCAGGGACTTCTTTTTCTCCTAGGTTTCATACTGTACTGGCATTGCTTTTCTTGGTAATGTTTGGGACTACAGAAAAGTAGCTGAATGGACAGATTTTTCATTTAGAATTTCTGGGTTCAATTTTGGCTATACTGCACCCATCCTGTTATGTATGTCTTTAGTATTTTCATAATTGGTTCAATTCTTGGCTTTAAAAATTTTGTACATGAACTGGTCCTAGGTCTACAAATAATGAGTAGATAAGTAAACTGCATTTTCCTCTATACACATAATGAAAACTCAGTGCGGGTGTGTTTCAGAAGACCCAAATTACTGTTCACTACTCTCATTCATTCACTCATTCATCCATTTGCTCACTTGTTTGTGTGTGTGTGTGTGTGTGTGTGTGTGTGTGTGTGTGTGTGTGGTGCTGGGGATAGAGCATAGGATCTCACACATGCTAGACTAGTACTTTATTATTGAGCTAAGGCCTCAACACATTAGACTCTTTTGTTGTTGTTTTGTTTTGTCTTGTGAGACTCGGTTTCTAACAAGTAACAGCCCTGGCTGTCCTGAAACTAGATCTGTAGACCAAGCTGGCCTTGAACTCACTCTGCCTGCCTCTGCCTCCTGAATGGTAAGACTATGTGTGCCACTATGTTTGGATAGATGCTTTTTTTTTTTTTTTTTTAAATTACTTATTTTATGTATATAAGTGTTTTACAGGCATATATGTGCACCATATGTATGTCTGGTGCCTCCAGATGCCAGAAGAAGGCATAGATTCTCTGATACTGGAGTTATAGATGGATGTGAATCATCATTTGGATACTGAGAATTGAACTGGTGTCTTCTGTAAGAGCAGTAGGAACTCTTTAACTGCCAGGTCATCTTTTTTTATTTTGATTTGTTTTCTTATTTGGGGATGTGTATGTGTAGGTGTGCAGATGTGTTAGGGCCAGAGGTAAACCTCAGGTGTCGTTCTTCAGTTATCCACTTTGTTTTGTATTTTAAATAGTTTTTGTTTGTTTGAAACAGGGTTTCCCTGTGTAACAGCCCTGAATGACCTGGAACTTCCTCTGTAGACCAGGCTGGCATACAATTCTTAGAGATTAACCTCCCTCTGTTTCCCAACTGCTGGGATGGAAGGCATGTGCCACCACTAGTCTCAATGGATTCGTTTTCATTTATTCATTTAATGTGTATACATATGTGCCTGAGTGCATACATGTACACACTATGCATAGGTGCCTGGAGACCCAGGAGAAGGAGGACTTAAAAGCTGTTGCATGCCTCTTGATGTAGGTGCTGGAGACTAAACACAGGTCTTCTGCAAGAGCTGCTGTAAACCCCTGAATCATCTCTCCAGCCCTCATTTTGTTTTTTGAGACAGGATCTCTCACTAGGATCCCAAACTTGCTGATTCAGCTAAACTGGCTGGCCAGTAAGCCCCAGGGATTCCCCAGGGATTCGCCTGTCTCTACTYCCTTAGCACTGAGATTAAAACACACACACACAACCATGCACTGGTTTCTTATGCAGATGCTGGGTATAGAACTCAGATCCTCATGCTTACACAGCAAGCTTTTTCCCAGCTGAGCCATCTCCCCAGGTGCATCGGTTACTTTTAAAATGGTATATTCAATGTGTGTGTGTGTGTGTGTGTGTGTGTGTGTGTGTGTAGAGGTCAAGCTTGAATAATTTTCTTAATCAAATGTCAACTCCAAGTATGCCCTTTCAGTATACCTTGACTCTTTCCTCACAGTCTTCGCTAGATTAAATGCCCCTTTCAGTAAAACACTCCATAGCTGCATCAAGCTAGGACATGTCACTCCCACTTAGTTCTCAGGCTCGCCTGCAACCTCATTTCAGATCTCCTCCAGTTTATTAGACAATGGACATTCTCGCAAAGTGGACTTGAGCATTTTGTTTATGGATAATCAAAGCACAGCACCCTTCTCAAGGCTTCTTTTTATAGGGTTCCCAAAGCGGCTCCATGCCAAATTGCTAAGAATTGTAGAAGAGCAATTACACAAGGGATCAAGTCACTTTAGAACATACATAAATAAATACTCCAGAAATCTCCAAACGGAAATCATTCCCGCCCTTCTCTGAGACAGAATCTCATGAGGCCCAGGGAGGCCTCAAACTTGAACTTGCTGTGTTGTCAAGGGTCACTAATTGACTTTTCAACCCCACTGTTTCTACTTTAGCGTGCTGGGGGGGTCACAGACATGCACCACCACACCTGGCTGCATGCAGGACTGAGGACCAAACCCATGACGTCATGAATGTTAGCTGAGCCCCCTAGCTTCATTCCCAAGCCAATAATTTATCTTAATTTAACTTCTGCTCCTTAGAAGGTTCTTTCCTTCTGCAGGTCAATTTAACTGATCCTTATTTCAATGATAGTAAATAAAAACCCTAAACAAAACCCAGAAAACTTGTGTAATGTTAGCTGAGCTTAGGATAGTGAAATATAATCGGGTTCTACGTGACTAAGCAATACCCAGCACCAGCTTGGCGGCTCCATCCACACGGTTACCTGTGATGCAGTCAGACTAGGCGGTGCCGCGGACTGCTGGGCGTGCTGTGGCTGCTGCTGCTGCTGCTGCTGTGGCTGCTGCGGCGGCTGCTGCTGCTGTTGCTGTTGTTGCTGCTGCTGCAGTGGCTGGAGTGGCTGCTGCTGTGCTGTTTGTAGCTTGTTCTCAGACTGTGACAATGGCTGTATCTGGAACTTGTCCGGCTGCTCCTGCTTGACTATCAGGTTCTTCCGCAACTGTTCAACTACTCTTTTCTACCAAGTGAAGACAAAAGAAAACCTATCAGAATGATGTTGTTCTCTAATGTCTTTCCACAACTACTTTCATCAACACCATATCTAAAATTTACAGATTTTAACACAAGGAACCCAAAGAACCTTATAGATTTCCATTAATATGAAACCAGTGTTATAAAGGAAACTGAGGCACACAGAGTTAAAGAGTGAAGCAGAGACCATGCTTTCGCCTCCCTACTCCTCCTCCTTCCTCATTTTTCTTTCCTTCACCGCCCACAGCTCTTCCTTGAGGTGGCTTCACTATGCAGTCCAGTGGGCCTTGAACTCAGTGCCCTGCCTCAGCCTCCCAAATGCTAGGACTATAGCGCTGAGCCACTATAGCTAGTTCAGATTTCTTGGCTGTTATCAGTTTAGCCTGTGAGGTGGAGAGCGGAACAGCACAGCAGAACTACTGGAGCTACGATGTCTTAACTCCAGCCCAGTTTATATGCTGTTCGGAGGGTATTTTTAACCCACCTGTTCCTTAGTGTCCTGGTCTGTAAAAATGAGACAAAAATATGTCTATGAGCAATAAGTGAGCTAATCTATATAGAATGCACTGAATTATAACTGGCACATTACTGGTCATTATTAAGTTATTTCATCTGACATTTTAACTATTCTAGTAAGCATCATGAGTCTCTCCCAGTTTGAAACATTAAGTAGGGTTTAGGACATAGCTCTTATATAACGTTTGCAAGGCCTCAGGTTCAATTCACAGGAACACTCTCATTCTCTCTCAGCCTTATTTTTAAATAAAGAAACTGTTATATGCTATATAAACAGAAAGTATTCTGAGTTACTGAAATGCACAACTACTGAGTAGGACTTCTTCACTGGGATAGATTTTAGAAATGTATGCGACATATGCATAGCATCAATGCTATCTGTTTAGGCAGAGCAGAGGTTTAACTACATGGGATGGAAAGTTAAAGTCACACTGGACTTGGTGGCACATGCCTATTAATCCTAACACTCAGGAGGCTGAGGCAGGCAGATCTCTTTGAGTTTCAGACCAGCCTGAATTCTGTAATGTGTTATGTGTTGTAGAACAGCTAGAGCTGTATAGTGAGACCTTGGTATGTATACATAAATAAATAAATAAATAAATAAATAAATAAATAAATAAATAAATAAAACAAGAAAGAAAAATTTAAATCAAGGTTTTATAAACATCTTAAGTTAGACTTAAATTTTAAAAAATGTGTTTTTGGATATTTTCATTATTATAATAACCCATCCCTCCTGCCTGCCTCCTGCCTGCTTTTCCTTTCTTTTTAGTGTATGGCAGAGGTGTTCAACTTGTGGGCTGCAAAGCCTTTGGGGTCCAATGACCCTTTCATAGGGGCTTAAGACCATCAGAAAACAAAGATATTTACATTATGATTCATAACAGTAGTAAGATTATAGTTATGAAGTAGCAATGAAATGATTTTATGGTTGGGGTCACTGCAACCTGAGGAGCTAGCCCATTAAAGGGATGCACTGTGAGGAAGGCTGAGAGGCACGAGTACAGGGATAACCTCACGTGTGCTAGGCAGGTACACACACTGCCATTCAGCTACCGCCCCAGACTCTTTAAAGAATACATTAGTGCTATGAATGCAGGGTTTGTTAACATCTCCACTCTATAGAGTACTACGCTGGAAACCAATGTCCTCATTCCCTGCACAGAGTATGCAAAGGACTGAAGACCAGTCACTGGCTCAGAGGGGCTGCACAGTGAACTTATCGACTGCAGTTGCTAGTTCTGATAACAAAAGGTCGATACTTCTGAGACAGATTATGACTGGAGATAATGAAGCTTAGTGCTAGTTGAAATTAGTATACTTTTGATTAATTAACGTTTTGAGATAAGTTGTTATGTAGCCCAAGCTAGTCTCAAACTCACTGTGTAGTAGTCAAGGACGACTCTGAACTGACTGGTCATCTTTGGAGTTCTTGGAAGATGATGTCACCGCAACTAGCTTATATAATGCTGGGGGTCAAATATGGGGCGTCATGTATGCTGGACAAGCACTCTACCAATGCAAACATATCCCGGGCAGTGGTGGCGCACACCTGTAATCCCAGCACTTGGGAGGCAGAGGCAGGGGGATTTCTGAGTTCGAGGCCAGCCTGGTCTACAGAGTGAGTTCTAGGACAGCCAGGGCTATACACAGAAACCCTGTCTCGAAAAAACCAAATCCAAAAAACCAAAATAATTAAATAAATAAATAAATAAATATTTCAGAAAATGGTTAAGTGAATCCTGAACAGCGAGGCTAATTTGAAAATTACTTATGTAGCTCTAATCAACTTTGCTACCCATATTCTCTAACCCAAACCCACAGGCTACCTTACTTAGCATGGTGGAACAGTAAAATATTCACAAAATGGGTTTTTAAAGCACTTAAGTCAATACTAAATATATTTTTTAAAAGTTTGAAAATATTGTTATTGATTCTTTTCAGACAATAAAAATACCACATAAAGGACATTTTTGGGGAGGGAACCAACCTGTATATTTTACTCCACACTAGCAATTCCTTTTCGGGGAAAAATTTTTTAAATGTAGTCCAAGTTTTTTGCACAAGACATATACAGAATAAAAAAATTAACAAACCATCAAATGGTTATAAAAATTAACATTCAGTCTTCAAAATTATATTTCTCAGGGATAGAAAGCATTGAAATAGAAGTGTTGGAGTTCGTGGGAGGGGTGCTGAGGTACCTGTTAGCACTGCACAGAGATGTTAGTTAACACTGGTACCTGTCTGAACACCTAGATGTTTAAGAATTAAATAATTTCTTTAAATTACTTTCAGTCTTCCTCACCAGATACCCACTGCTCAAATAAAACCAGGTATTAAATTTTATGTGAATAGAGAAACTAAACTGGAAAAATGTATTTGTTGGTATCAGAATTCTCAAATGGGTTAAGGGGGTGTCTGAGCAATGGAGGGGATGTTCTATTGTTCAATTTAACGCTAACTATTGCATTTATGGTTAACGCTGAGGGTATGGCAAATAGACATGACAGTCTTCAGAATGTATCATACAATTATCGTCTATGTGGCCATGCATGGTGGTACAGCATGTCATCCTAGACAGCACCCTCCCAGGAGAAACAGACTCCAAGAGCTTATACCAAAACTAAAAACCAAACCAACCAAAAAAATCAGAAGGGAGAAACAGGAGGAAAACTTGCCAAAGAAAAAGAAAAGGGGCCGTGGGGTTCGGGGGTACACACTCTGAAAGAAACAGTGCAGGAAAACTAGATAATTACTATACCAGGTTCAAAAAACAGGGCATCTTTATCCTCTATAGCTGTCTTTAGAAACTCCAGTGTGTTCTCGTGATTTCTGCCTACTGAAGTGAACTACAAAGAAGAGACAAAGCCCAGCACCTGCTCCCAGTGCTGTGTTCAACAGCACAGGCAACAGTGGAGGCAAGAACTAGAGAGATACAGGCTAGAGAACTCTTTAGCCATATGCCTAGAGCTGCGTGACAGCCAGTCAGAACCAGAAGCAGAGAGCCGGTCAAGTGAGTGGCGGTGCATTCATAACTGTTCCTCCCCAGAGCCTAAAACAAAGCCATGGAGACCTGCTGGTGGGGAGGAAAACCTATAGAAAATACTTGCAAGGTTGCATCAGTCCTTAGGAGGAAGGAAAAAAGCCTGTGGGTTGGATGGGTCGGATCATGTGAGCTGGGTAAAGCTTTCTGTAGAAGACAGCTCCAGTATTTCAAAGCATGGCCCAGACCAGAACAGCCTGGTCCTCTGTCCTCGCTGTATTTGCCAACCACATACAACACCATGGCCACATGATTGTGTTTGTCTGTGTATGTCTGAAAGTTTGAAAGCTCAAGGTTTGGGCAGTATTGTTTCCTGTCACTAAATGTACAAGTGCAGTCAAAACCAAGGACGGGAGCAGAAAGCTCTGCTGCAGGGCCCCCTAGTGCAGGAACACTCCTTGGGCAGAGGAGTCCCGCACACCATCAGCAAGGCAGGGATGCTGAGGGAGCAGTCCATGCATGAAAACAGCTTCTCTAAGTCCCACAGTCTCAGAGGGATGTGGACACAGGTGAGTACCAGATCCAGGCGACAGTGAGAGAAGACAGCGACAGTGTCTCAGAAGCCAAGTACGGTCAGGGAGTTCTCCCGTGCACATACTAAGGGTCCTCTCGATGCCCCAGGAGATGAACCTACAAGTTCACCACTGTGGTTTGAGCAAAGAAATCATGTTTTGTTTTGTTGTTGCTGTTTGTTTGCTTGTCAGTCATTATTGGAGGTTACACTGGTAAAACCAGATTTTCAATAGTGTTCACATATGAGAGAGATCTTTGAATGTGGCTAATTATGTCAGCTCATTATCCTGAAGTTCTCAAAAAAGACTAAATATAACAAACTGGTATTTGACATTACTAAACAGTTTCAAAGTTGTTTTTAAAAAAAAAAGATTAGTATTAATAACTATTAAATAACTTTGGAGACAGGGTCCCTCTACATTGCACTGGCTATCCTGGAACCCAGTAGTCCAGGCTGGTGTCTGACTCACAGAAATCCACCTGCCTCTGCTTCACAAGTGCTAGCATTAAAGGTGTGTTTGGTTTCAAAGATTTGTTGTTGGAGCTGGAAAGACGGCTTTGGTTAAGAGCATTGACTGCTCTTCCAGAAATCCTAAGTTCAATTCCCAGCAACCACATGGTGGCTCATCAGATCTGTAGTGGGATGTGATGCCCTCTTCTGGGGTGTCTGCAAATAGTGACAGTATGCTCACATACATAAAATAAATCTTTAATAAAAAGGTTTGTTTTTTTTAAAGATTTATTTATTATTATATGTGAGTACACTGTAGCTGTCTTCAGACACACCAGAAAAGGACATTAGATCTCATTACGGATGGTTGTGAGCCACCTTGTGGTTGCTGGGATTTGAACTCAAGACCTTCAGAAGAGCAGTCAGTGCTTTTAACTGCTGAGCCATCTCTTCAGCCCTGCTGTTTTGTTTTTAAAAAAAGAAGTGGGAATTGAAGGAAAAGAAAACAAAAATTTGGAAAGAATGATGGTAGATGGGAGGGAGAAAGTAAATAACTTGCAGACGATGTTTCTCTTCAGCACTTCCTATAAATAACAGGCCAGTGTGGCCTGCATCCACAGGGCTGCCTTGTCGCTTTCAATCCCTCTGTCAAGCACTTCATAGACCTGGCCTGTGACCAGTCCCTGACCTCCTTGACTCTTGCATCCCAATTTCATCAGGGCTTATTCAGCCAGACGAGTACACAGGATCTTCATGATCAATACTGTGACCTTCAGCGATACTATCAACATGTTCACATAACAGAAGATGGGTCTGAAAGGAAAATACACAATCTTATAGATCCAATAAACAGAATAAAGGCTCATCTTCCTGTTATCTCAAGCCATTCTTCCAAGTTCCCTGGAGCACAGGAGATAGAGAAGCAGACGACAAGCCCATCACTCCCTAGTCAAACCACTCCCTGTTTCCTTCTATTACATCAGTGCGCAAATTCTAGACAGCATCAGAAGAATCTCAAGCACTAGGCCTTTCCCTCCACAGCTGAGTGCTGGTGCTTCAGATCTCTGCTTCTGCTCCAGCTCACTCAACCAGCTGGTGCTCTACGCAACTATATTCTGAACCAATTATGAGGAAGTCACACCCACCCAAAACAGCTTTCAAAGTAATGCTCTCAACATTTACCCTTTCTCCCCAAGGACTAATGTATAATCTGAGACTGTGACCTTTATATCTTTAAATAAGGGGCTGACAGAGAAATTTTGAAACTAAAATGTGAAGAATCAGTCACATTTGTCTCTACACCTAAAATACAATGAATGCATTTCCAGATCTGTAGACTCACTGTTCAAACAAAACCAGGGTATTACATTTTATGTGAATAGAGAAACCTGGAAAAAAAATCCTATTTGTTGGTATTGGAATTTCTCAAATGGGTTAAGGGAGTGTCTTAGTGATGGAGGGGGATTTTCTGTTGTTCAATTGAACTTCAACTACTGCATTTATGGTTAACACCATATTCATTAACAGTGAGGAAGTGGCAAGTTAGACATGACAGTCATCAGAATGTGTCAGATAATTATCGTCTATGTGGCCAWGCATGGTGACACAGCATGTCATCCTAGACAACACTCTCCCAGGAGGTGGAGACAGGAGGATTCTAGACCAGCCTAGAATGAGCAGAGACTCTGTGTCCATATGAAGCAAACATAAAACAAAACTACCCATGTTACTGATAATATTAGGGATCAAACTACAGTTCTGAATAAAAGGTATGTACTCTTTAAAGAACCAGAATTAAGTGAAGATTCCACCGTTTTGTGAAGCGAAATACACAATATCATTTTATGAGCAAAAATACGGGAAGAAAGCAGTAAGTTCACAGTAAATTCCTCCCTTAATGCAATAAGCAAAATTCAATGAAAGAACATGCAGTGATGCTGTTGGCAAGAATGTTCCCAGGGGAGTATGAGATAGCATTCTAACAGAGAGGGGGAGGGGGAGGAGGACGAAGAGGGAGGAGGAGGAGCAGAAAGAAGAAGAGGAGAACCAGGAGGAGGGGGAGCACTATTGGTAGCATTGCATTTATTTGGCAGACACTAGAAGGCTTTCCTCGAGCTCTATAAGATGAGTTTTAGTTAGAATCAGATCAATAGCTTCTACAAGGTATCGAGAAATTTGAACAGTCTGTTTTAGAAACGAGTCAAGGAGCAGGAGAGTTCCAATTACCAAAGCCTTTTCCAATAATTATGTATGTGGAAGTTTAACCGTGTCATGATATTGACCAGGCTGTGGCTTACCTTAGTAATTAAGAATGTTTGGGGTCACTCTTTCAGAGCACACACTTCAGCCAGCGCAGCTGTCATACTTTACTTCCAGCTCCCAGGAAGCCGAAGCAGGAAGGCTGCACGAGTTCAATGTCCACCTGGGCACTAGAGCCAGGTCTGTTTAACACACTCCATCATGCATGCACACATGGATTTTACATGTCATCTCCACAGATCAGAGCTTCATCCACATCACTGAGATCTACACTACATCTCTAACATGGTAAGCCTATTGTAAAAGCAGCTTATAATTTTCTTACTTAGTTCGTTCACACTCTTAACAGGTAAGTGTCACCTAGCTTCTTACCCAATTTGGTGTGTATGGAAATGAAACACTAACTATACGGCTACAATGGAACTCTACTATAGCCAGGGGCCCTAAGAGCCCCCGTTTTCCTCAGTGTGTGGTTGGTACTTTGGTGGCTATGCTACTAAACTTGTAGAGCACCACCACGCTGAGCCTTTGCTCCTAGGCTTTTTACCTTCTTGGTTTAAGGGATTTTTGACAACATATTGGCAGACATCATTTTTTTTAAGACCCTGAAAAACTTTTGAGTTCTACTAGGTTTTTTGGACCCCAACCAATGAAGCACAGTAGTAACTGTCAGTCCAGGAATATCTCCCTCTCCTTTTTTCACAGTAACCAAGTTGAGAACGCAAACAGACTTGTGCTTCCTCTTTCCAGTTCTCCTTGGTTTTAACACGAATGTCCCTCATCAACAGCAGGCTCCTTCTGCCATGTGGGTCTGGACACCGTGCCTCACGGATTCATCCCACACAATGCTTCTAGTCTTCACACAAAACCTCAGCAGCTACTACAGTGACCATGTGCTTCTCATGGAACATATGAAACTTGCATTCGTTGTCCAGCTCGATGAGTTTCTGACAGCTAGTTGCTAGGAAGGAAGCATTTGCCTTCATTCTCGACATAGTCAACTGCCTAGGGGATGCTACACAAAAGAGCTGTTTGGTTTTTTGGGTGTTTGTTGTTTTGTTTTGTTTTGTTTTGTTTTTTGTTTTTTGGGAGACAGGGTCTCCCTATGGCTGACCTGGAATTCACTATGTAGTCAAGGCTGTTTCCTGCCTCTGTGGGCATTGAAGGTATATGCCAACACACCTGGCTCAAACCAAATGTTTTAATGTTAATTTTTAAGTGATTAGAATTTTAAAATAAAATTTATTATGTTCATTTATTTAACATGTGTATGGTGGGGTATATAGAGCGTAATGCATGTCATAGTTACTGTTCTACTGCTGTGAAGAGATACCATGACCAAAGAAGCAATTTATAATGGGAAGGTATTTAATTGGGAGTTTGCTTACAGTTGCAGAGGGGCAGTCTACAACCATCAAGGCCGGGAGCATGGCAGCAAGCAGGCAGGGCTGGTGCTGGAGCAGTAGCTGAGAGTTTAGTTTACATTTAATTGGCAAGATTGGAGGCAGGGGGTGGGGAGGGAGAGAGGAGACAGACAGACAGACAGACAGACAGACAGACAGACAGACAGACAGACAGACAGACAGACAGACTCCTTGAAGTGACACACCTTCTCCAAGAAGACCACACCTATAGCAACACATCCACACCTCCTAGTTCTTCCCAAACAGTCCATCAACTGGGAACTAAGCACTCAAATCTATGAGCCTTTGTAGGCCATTCACTTTCACACCAGCACAGTGCATGTGTAGAGGCCAGAGAACGATCTGCAGGAGTATAATTTCTCATTCCACTATGTGTATTAAGGGGTAGAACTCAGATCTTCAGAGTTTTTGGCTAACATCTTCACCCACTGACCAGATTTGTTGTCATTGCCATTTTAAATTATATGCAAAACAATATAATATCAAGAGAGTGACTGCTACTTGTTGTCTTTTTATCTTGGAAACTGAACACATTATAAAACATATATTTGTTTTGAATTGTGACCCAAAATAGTTTGTATCTCTACGGTGGTTCATAAGTTACAACATATAAAATAATGTTGAATTTAAACATGAACTCACCCAGAAGAGACCTCAGACACAGAAATGAGGATAGCAGAAAAACATTATTAGTAAAACCCATTCACAATCTGCAGCATTTAGCCTGTGCTTGTCGCATGGTGAGCTATGACATGGACGTMATTAGTTTGCTCCAGYTCAGCAAAGAAGCTGCTCTCTCTCTAAGTAGCTGTTCATAGAGCACTACACGCACACTACCAGCCTGTCACTCCAAATCCCAAATCCATATCCCACAACTTTAAAGGCACCATTGCATTGTTAATGTCAGAGTTGTGGCGTACACTACTCAAAGTGTCTTATTCCTCTGCCCTAAAGCTCCTACCCATTTCCACACAAAAGAACTACAATTTGAGATGGTTTCACCGTAGCTGTTCTGGCAAGTTAGATATTAAAATACAATTTAAATACAGTGATGACTTGTTGGGTGTGGTAATATAAGCTTTAATCTCAGTATTGGGAGGCAGAAGGAAGGAGGACAACCAGAGCTACACTGAAAGAATGGAAAAACAAAACAAATAAAGCAAAGCGCAGTGATGATATTAAAATTGGAAAACAAAAGCAAGCCCCTATCATGCTCAGGGCTACAAGTCAGATGGACACTGCCTCTTCCTGGGACATCACTTGAGAAAATGTGACAAGTTCCCCTTTTACAGAAACACTGGACAAAATGAGATGAAGAAAGAGGTGATCAAGTTTATGCAGAATCTACAAACTTATAGATGGAGCATTTCCCAAGCTGACACCACCTTTCAACAAAGTTCATTTCTAAAGTTTCTCTTGAGAACAAAAAATAGCAGTATTAGAGGTGTACCATGTCCAGGAGTAAACATCTTACAGAAAATAGACCTGGGTGAAATGAACTACTTTATGGATGTTTAAACAAAAGTAATTCTTAAAATCTCTAAACGTGGGGGCTGGAGAGATGGCTCAGCATTTAAGAGCACTCTTCCAGAGTTAAGACTGCTCTTCCAGAGGTCCTGAGTTCAAATTCCAGCAACCACATGGTGGCTCAGAACCATCTGTAATGGGATCTGATGCCCTCTTCTGCTGTGTCTGAAGACAGCTACAGTGTACTCATATAAATAAAATAATTCTTTAAAAACAAAAACAAACAAAGAAAGAGACAAAAGCACCTCTAAACACTGACAAACTTTTAACTGGAAAATATTTTAACAAAAGTGATCCTGAACAAGTTGGTCTGATAGTAAAAAAGGACTAAACTAGGGAATCCCTACCTCGAAAAACTATTTTGCATTAAACTCCACCAACCTTTTCTGACCAGATTCTTGGGGGCTGATGGGAGATGGCAAGCATCCGAAAAGAAAGACAGAATGTATAGTTGTGTGGAGTTCTAGGCCGCGGAGAACACCATCTTTTATTGCTCATCTAGCTCCAGATGCAGGGAAGTACTGAGAAGCAGAGTCAGGCACTGGGAGTCTATGAGAAAAGACTCCTCCACCGTAAGGTGAAGGAGCAGAGCAGGCGAGGAGCCAGAGGGTACACTAATGGGAAAAGATCTGCCAGAGACAAGAAGCAGATGTTTTAGAGAAGGTTCTAGAATATACTATACCAGTAATGCCCCATGACAAAGTAAATGTCCTACTATGTAAATGGTTTCATAAGAAAATGGTCTCAATTTGAAATCTCCCAAAAGGTCAAAGTTTTTCCTTTTGTTTGAGAAGGGCCTTACTGTGTGCCCCTAACTGGCCTGCAATTCCCTCTTGAGATCAGGCTGGCATGGAGCTCAGAGACCAGCTGCCTCTGCCTCACATGTGCTTGGATTAAAGGTGTGCACCACTACGCCAGGCTTAATTAGGTTCAGGTTTTGAATGCTCACTTTCCAGCTTCTGGTATTATTCTGAAGGCTGTAGGGTCTTTAGGTGGGCACCTTTCTCAACTGCTTTTCACATATTTATTTATTTCATGTGTGTGTGTGTTGTGGAGAGGTGTGCAGCACACAAATAAAAGTTAAGGAGAACTTGTAGGAGCTGGTTCTCTCTTTTCCTCATGTGGTTGTAGAGATTAAACTCCAGTTGCTTTTACCTTTACCTACTGAGCCATGTTTGGCCCCTTCACTAAATCAGGGTCTCTCACTAAACCAGGAGCTCTCGGACTGTCAGTCAGCCAGCCCCAGGGATTCTCTTGTCCCTGCCTCAACAGCACTGAGATTACACACATGAGCTGTCATGTTGGATTTGTGTGGGTGCTGAGGATATAAACTCATGCTTGCATGAAAAGCATTTAACCAGCTGAGCTATCTCCCAGCCCCCAGCAGAGGCAGGTGACTAAAAGTTGCAGTCACTCTRGCTCTAACAGTTGTCCTCTGCCCACTAGTCTGTCACCATATGAGGAGTTTCTACCTCACACTCCTGTAGCTAGGAACTCTATCCTGTCTTCACAGCTATTTTGGGCTGTTCACCCTAAAACTTTTGAGCCAAATAAACCCTTCCTCCCCTAAGTTGTTTTCATCATTTTGGTCACAATATGGTAAAAGTGTAGTGGTGTGTGTGTGTGTGTGTGTGTGTGTGTGTGTGTGTGTGTGTGTGTGTGTGTAAAATATACTTCTTATAAACATTTCTGAGAATTTGGAAGGGCTGGCGATGTTCTCAAAGAAACTGGACAGAGCTGGTCTGTCCATACCCTGACATGCCCAAACGAATCACTTGAGGCACTTTCCCTGGCTGCCAAGCAGGGACACACCCCGAAGCTAACACAGTAAGAATGACTTGCTTCCCCATCTATGGGATATAACAACAGTCCTGAGAGTCTGCTGTTAACTTTCCAGCCTCAAATAAAAAAGGCTTCAATGCTGGAACAATGACTTCAGGTTAATAAATAGAATGGACACTGGCAATTTTAGGAATGGGAAACACTGGGCTTCAGTGGATTTTTAAAGAAATAAATCACTGGAAGCTTTACTTACCAGCTGAGAGCATGAAGCTGGACATAATTTTGTTGTTGTTGACTTTTGAGACAGGGTCTCTCTACAGAGCCTACAGGTCTTGAAACTCACTGTGTAGACCAGCTTGGCCTTGAACTCACAGAAAACTACCTGCATCTGCTTCCTTAGTGCTGGACCTAAAGTGTGTGCCACAACACCAGGCCTTGGATTAAAAACCTTTATCATTAACAGATTTATCTTATTGCAGTTCTATATTTATCTTATAAGAGTTTTATATTGTTATAAAAACTGTATAGATATGTGCTTCCCTCCTTTCACCCTTCCTACCTTCAAAATGGAGTGTGGATAATCAAAACCATAYATACGCATGTACAGAGTAGCTAGGGTATAATACTACAAACCACACAAACAGATTTTAAACCTCCCTGCTTTCAGAACTGCTCCTAAGGACCCTGCTGCCCCTCCCCCAGCACTCGGGTAGCTTCAGGGCTAGGTCAGTAGGACTGCTTCGAGAGCGATACAGCCATCATTTGTGTGCACCCTCCATAGGCCTGTATGTATGTATTATGTATGTATGTATGTATGTATGTATGTATGTATGTACGTATGTGCGCATGCATGTGATGATGGGTTTACTCATCTCAGGAGGCAGCACAGCCTAGCCAAGAGTGCTATGTTTCAGGCTTTGTAGGAACAAGATGTCGGCGGGGGGTGTTGAATTTAAGTCCTTCCTCAATGCCGTCTTTCAATTCTATGCTGAGCTGGCAAAAGCACTCTATCAACTCTGCAGCCCAGCACTGCTTAGCTCATCCTTTAGATGTTCTAAGTGGCAGGGCAATTTCACAACGGCCTGGTAGTGTGACCCTAGTAACACTCTCTAAGTCATCTAACCCTTGGATATCGTCTGCTCTTTCTCTATTCTTGCCCCGCCTCATTGCATTTTCCCTATTAAAAATACTTCCAATAATATTTCCAACCAAAGGTCATGAGGATCTAACTCGTCTTGAACTCACAGAAATGCACATCATCTCAGGATTATATAGGGATGGTAGAGGGGCCTTGCTGGGATGCAATCTGAGCTCGCTACATTTGCTCACAGTGCTGAAAGTGACAAGAGATGATTATCTGCATACCCTTTAAAGAACCTAAGGCTAGGGGTACCAGTGTAGCTCAGCGGTAGAACACTTGCCTAGCATGATCAAAGCTCTGTGTACACTGCAGTTGGTTTAAGGATGGTCTGGGGGCAGGTGAGACAGACTGCTTGGAGGACAGAGCAGGGCTATCTGTTGTCTCATAGTTCAGTGAGACAGCCCCACTTGTGTGCAGGCTGTCAGCTCTGCCACTAGTCAGAGAGGGAAGAAAGCTCCTTTAGGAAAAGAAAATGGAACAAATTGACTGGAAATGAAGAAGCGACACAAAAGTACAATGTTTAACAAGCAGCTCTTCTTGTGGTTGAAGGTGCTCCTGTCCTAAGCAGGGATCCTGTAACTGGGAAGGCGTCATTCCTGCACAGGGTGCATACCAATACTTCATGGGATGCTTGTTTGTGTGACAGTTATACTGTCATAATTTTAGATGGTTAAACCTCTGCTCCAGGGTTTACAGAAGATCAGAGCACTTGTCACTCGTGGTGCAGGTAGAGAGAGATAGAGTAGGTGAGCAGTTCGTTTTTCTTTATAATTACACCCCATTAACCTTCCACATGAGAGCTCTCCTGTGCTTTCAGACCAGCAGCACCAACTGGCTGCATTTGATAAGGCTCTACCAAGTCTGCAAGAACAGCTCAGCAACAAAAGGAAGACTTTAATGCTGCAGACTTAAGCAGAAGTTGTGCAACACTGCTACTGCCTCACAGATTCAGTTGGAGGCAAAGACAAACCAAAACCAGAAAGCTGGAATGATGGGAGCTGATTTAAACAGATGTGATCTAAAGATCTTCTGATAATCTTCATAGTATTAAAACAATCACTTCAGTGGGTTTTTTTTTTTGAGGCTTTAATAATGGTAAGAGACACAGAATATAGTATCAGATACACTAAGGCTTATAGGACGACACAATTCCAAGGTGACCTACATTGAATTAGATCACACTGGGTCTACAGACATGTGAAAGGTAGGTATTTGGGTATTTGGGGTGTTTGGTTGTTAAGGTATTTCTCTTTATGCACTGCTCAGTGATTCACTTAAAAAGCAACAACAAACATCTATTTGCATTCTTCTAGATAGTGGCCACATAAATGATTTCCTTTTTGAGAGTGAGAGAAAAAATTCCATTACTAATGCATCCCCCAGAGTTCGATGCATTGCCAGTGTTCCTTTCCGAGTGCAGAGAAGCAGATTAGTGCCTCCCTACCCTCAGCAAAGGGTAGGTGTGCATGCTTGAGCAGATAAAATGAAAGCCAGTTAAGAAAGTAGGTGCCAGCACAGTTCATCTTCAATAGGATCCCAATTATTTGGGAAACAAAAGGTAGCTATATTTGTACCTCCATAACCAATGGCTCTGTAACCCTCACAGCATTTCAGAGTAAGTTTTTCCCCACCATATCTTACATCTTTGCAATCCCAACTACAGAGGCCTGAGGAATATCAGCAGTCATCCCACAATACCACTTACTGTTAGCAATGTCTTGTGGGTCATATATGCACAAAGGGGACATGAGCATAAAATTCAACACAACCTATAACGATGAGTTCAGAGTTCAAGCAGCACATCCGTTCACTCACCAGACATCTTTATGTTCTCTTTTGTTTTAGAGCCAAGATTTTACTATATGGTCCAGAGAGGTATGGAACTCTATGTAGCCCAGGTTGGCCTCAAATTCCTCAGTAACCCATTTTAGCCTCTGAAGAGTTGGGATTACAAATATTTACATCTTCTGCAAAATCTTGGTTTTGAAAATTAGTGAGATGCTTAAGTTCTTCTGAAAGTGTTTGGCAGAGAAATATTCTGTAGAACCTCTCATGTGCTGAAGATGGATGACTGAATGAGAGAATTCTACTACATTCTTCTAGCTTTTTCCATGAACACTTTCCTTGTTTAAAACATTACAAACTTAGGTTGTGGTATATTTCTATATATTTCTTACTACAAAGGTATTTTTTGAAAAAAAGCTCCTTAACCTCAATATGATTTATGTTTTTACAACAAAAGGCTTGTGTGTCTTTAAAACCCAGTATCAGAGACATCAATTCACTCCTTTCTTACTATGCCACATATTGGCGTGTTCACAGCAGAATGATATTGAATGTGTACATGCCAAAAGATAAAGCCAGCTTACGCCTATTCCTGCAACTGCTGGCTTCTCAGTGACCAGACTCAGTGATAGTTGGGCTTCTTCTCTGCCTAACAATGTATACTTTTCATTTCTTAATGAAATTTCTTGGTTTTAGCTTTCACGTGGCAGGATAAAATTCCACTCTTTAGAATCGTGTTAAGAATCAGGCAAAAGACAGTGTATCTGTTCAGGATCTGTCACTTTGACTCATTGTTGGGCCATCTGTTTATGTGTGCTCCTCGTCTCATGGAGCGAATCAACCTGCAGCTGGGCAGACCTGCCTCACACTGAAACTCATTCTGCAATTTCAACCTCCCTCACCGGCAATAGGTCCTCTTATTGGAATCTAAAACTACCACTTCAATCAACTAGAGTCAGACCTTATTCTATTGTTCCTATACAAGGAAAAATGATACACCACAGGCTCATGTACAAACAGGTCATCACGGCGATGGGCTCAGGAGGAAGAAGACAGTGCAGTTTTGCTACTATCCAAACATTTTAGTACCATTGGCAGCAATCAGCCTGCTACCCAGGAATATACATGCACATGAGGAGAGAGGCTGGAAAGATTGCTAAATTCCAGAGGACAAGAGGATGAACCACAAATACAAACTATCAGTCTTCTGTGAGTTTCTATCTGATGTTAACCCACACGTTTAATGCCATTTAGGAAAGGTTCTTAGAACTTCCTGTGAATCATCCACCACTGTTAATTTGCTTGCTGTTTTGCATGTACTTCGCTAATCACCCTCTCACCTTAATTTTGAAAAATGCTAGAGCTATGAATAGAATTATGGGCAGAACAGGATGTGGGGTGGGAATATTCAGTAAATATCCCTATTGATATCAATGTTAAAAAGAAGTGCATATGCCTGTTCTTTAAGAAGACTGTTTCAGGGGACACAAGATACTCACATAGTAAAACTACTATATTCCTTATAATGTTAACTGTTGGAATACTATATGTGTGCAGAGAAGGAAACAGAGAAAGTAGGGTCTCAAATAAAAAACAAGGTCAAACATGTGGGAGTGTACATTTTAAGCAATATTAAACCCAAGGAAATTTGTTCTTTCTTTTTTTCTTTTCTTTTCTTTTCTTTCTTTTCTTCCTCTTCTTCCTCTTCTTC
>BDUI01000260.1:219736-244499 GCA_002335545.1 Apodemus speciosus
GAAAACGGACAGACATTGCATATTCCTTGCTATGTTTACCTAGAGCTTTTACAACATTTTTGTGACTGAACTTTTTTTTTACCAGTGCAGAATACCGAACCCAGGACCCCAGCAGGTGCTTTACCAAGGGGCTATTGACTTGGCTGTTTCTATTATTCTTTTCTCAGTACACAAAAGCTCTTGTTTCTGATTTAACCTTATGTGGGCACCTCACTACCACTAGTTATAACACACCTCGGACTCCTGTTCTCTAGTAAGCACATCCCCTGCAGACAATGGCTGAGGGCAGCTCCCCTTCCTCCTCGGATGCCACTGCACTTGGGAAACTACCCAGAACAACATCTGTTAAATCTGTTGATCTTTTCAGAGAACTGACTTGGTTTGGCTTGTTTTCCCTGACCTTCTGATCACTCTGACTGGAACTTCTACAGTGCCGGGAGGGCTGTCTTCACAGCAGACTCTGGACTCTGTTATCCTCACACCACCATGATTCTTCTCTAAGTCCAAAGCTCTTGGGTCACTCCTTCCCTCATCTTCTACTCTCAGAGGGAATGCAGGAAAAAGATGGCCTGTGGGTCTGACTAGTGTTCTTTCACGTGTCCCTCTTCTCAGCTGTTGTCCTGGACTGAGGAGAAATCTAAGGTGTGTCTATTTACTTGAGAATTTAATGTTTTAAGCAAGAGGATGAGTCTCCATGCCTTTCTTCCTCCTCCAATTAATCTTCATTGACAAAAACTTTCTCAATCTGACTTTCCTGAGTCAGCAGCCTTTCTTCTGTCATTTGATGGCCACTTGCCTTCTGAAACTCTTATTCTATAAATGCTAAATCTTACATCCAGTTTCCATGTTCATTACTTCTCACTGTCCCATTTCTGACCCTGATGCTGCACCAGATTTCTTCTAGTTTACTAACTCACCATCACACCAAGTCTATTTTGTTATCCACCCACATGTTTATTTGCATACTTGTTTTATTACCTTTGCTTGGTTTGGTTTCTTGGGAAGGTGCTGAGGATCAAATCAAGGGCCTTGTGCACACTAGGCAAGCAAGCACTCTACTGTAGAAATACACCCTCAATCCTACAAAACCATTTATTGGTCTACATGTGCTAGATATGTTTTTAGGCTCCTTAAGGAGGTAAAGGAGTTAGCTATGTAACCAACCACCCAAGAGATGGGTCTGTATATTAAAGAGCACTTACCACCAAGCATGACACCCTGAGCTCAATTCCCAGAACTCACATGGTGGAGGGTGAGAACTGACCCCCCCCCCCCGGCTGTCCTCTGCACAGCATACACAAGCATGGCGTGCACGCAGTCCTCCTCTGACAGTCTATTCTTTCTATGAATCAGTAAGATCTTAACACTCGGGATAGGCATAAAGAGGTTCAATTCTAGCTCTAACATGACTGAATTAAGTTTCTGAATAGTAAAAAAACAAAGGTTGACATTATAGGAGTAACATGTAACTTTATATCCCTGTCAGACTCTATGCCCAAACTAGAGCCTGCAGTTCCTTCCTCAGTCCCTGACTAACATTAGAAATAACTTGAAATTTTTCCTATGATTAAAACTATGAAAAAGCCCTCAAATGAGTTTATATAATGCAAATGGCACTGGAGGTAGGGGAATTAAGACTTTTTATAACCCACTTTAAAGACACATGAGATTGTCACAGTACCAGAATTTAACCTGTCATATCTCTTTGTGCTAGCTTCTGAGTATCTGAGAAAACATGTCAAATAACAGGTTAACCAAATGTGATTTCTTCTGAACAACTTTGGCAGTAATCATTCCATTACTGGATTTATGGCGACAGAAATAATATAACACAAGTCACAAAGAAATGGAATTTCATTAAGCATAGTGGCCCTACCTCCGTAAAGGATGGAGGGAAAACAGAGGCGAAGTAGAATGGAAGTRGACCAAAATCCCTCCACTGCCATGACGACACTGCTCACAATAAGAAGCAGAGGTATTATGTCCATTACATTGACAATAACTGTTCAAAGCACTCTCTGATTCTAAAGTAAGGGCAAGTTAACTAGAAAAAGGAGAGACAATGTTTGCACAGTGACTGTAGGGTGGTGGGGCTGGGGGTGAGGGATTGGAGCTCTGCAGCTCTTGTTGAAACCAAAGTGAGTCTGAAAAGAGAACAGTGGGTGACTCATTCTTGTATATTAGAAACTCGGGGCTCAGCAGCTACCACAGACCAACACACTGAAAATAGCGCGTGACTGTATTAAGAATCTTGCTTCTAACAAATGTTTGCTCGATCCTGAAGTATCTTACACAAAACTGTGTACTGTGCTAGAGTAGAAGATTCAAGTTTAAACATCACTGCAATTTTTCATTATAGCCCAGATTCTCTCATGAATTGAAGATTTAAACAGCAACAGCCCAGGAATAGCTCCTCCTTCCCTTTGGTTAAATATAAATCTATTCACTCGAAGAACTATGCTCTTGGAGCTCAAAATAGAAGAGTGCATGAGCACACATACGTGCGTGCATGCTTACACGAGGATCCATGAAGACTGAACACACATGTGCACACACGCATGAAGATTCTGGATGGAGTCAGKGAAGAGTCCCAGGTTGGTTCCACCTGCATCAAGGCACCAGTGGTGACCGCACAACATACTCAGCAGGATCCCCTCACCAGCTTCCCAGGGTGAAAATAATGTGGCAAGCATGGAGCGCAAACACTTCTTTTTCCCAAAGGACCTGAATAAAAGTTTAACTTCCTACCTCATCCTCTTTCTCAAAAGCCTACAACACATTTTAAGCACAGAAGCAAAAATGGTTATCTTCTTAAAAATGGAACTCTCACAATCAACAAAAACACTACTTGGAATACATAGTCATGTGACCAGAAAAGAAAGTCAAAGGAGAGACTCATTACGATGTTCAGAGAAACAGCTATGTCAACAGCGATCCGCGTACTGAGCTAATTTCTTCTGAGCAGTAACAATTTCTACTGCATACTATTCAATACATTAAAAATAGACTATTTTTTTCACCACCTAGGTCAAATTTTTGTTGTGTCAATCACAAACTCAGAAACTGCTTCAACTATCAAGGTTCACTGCCTCTTTCAGGATGGCACAATCTACTTGGAGGAGGCTGTACGCACCGACCTGATGCCCAAGCCACTGGTGCTACCTGGCTTGTTACTTTACGGTGCGCCCAGCACACAAAGACCCTGACTTAAAACAAATGAGAAAGCATTTTGCTATTCATGCTTCTTTATAAAACTTCAAACCTATGGAAAAATTCAAAGAACAGTGCAGTGATCCTTGTGATGAACCTACAATCTCTACATATAATTCTACCTTCAGGAGCAAAACAGCTTTCTCCCATGAGCCATCTGAACTTAAACAATAAGACATCATGATATTTAGTTCTTACACATTCATTGGAGACATTCCTATTTCAGAAGGAGTCTGTGCCTTAGAGTAAAGCTATGACCCAGAATTCCTTAAAACCCTACACTCTGGCCGGGCGGTGGTGGCGCATGCTTTTAATCCCAGCACTTGGGAGGCAGAGGCAGGCGGATTTCTGAGTTCGAGGCTAGCCTGGTCTACAAAGTGAGTTCCAGGACAGCCAGGGCTACACAGAGAAACCCTGTCTCGAAAAAACAAACAAAAACAAAACAAAACAAAAAACCAAAACCCTACACTCTGTGATACTAGAGAACAAGATTCATTTAATATATTTCTAAAATTCTTAATGCCTGTTTATTTATACTGGTGATTTCTATGTTGGGGTATGACTTAGTACAAAGCCATGTTTTCAATCTCCAGGCGTCTATGTGTGTTCAGACTCGGGTATATGTGTGGATGCTTGTGTGTGGAGGCAAAAGATCAACATTTCGTATCTTCTTTATCACGTCCACATTAGTTTTTGAGATAGGATCTCCCACTGAACTTAGAGTTTACCTACTGCTTAGACTGCCAGGCCAGCCAGCCCTAAGAATCCTCTCATCTCTTCCCTCCCCAACACTGGGTACAGTTATATGCCATCAGGCTATATGATGGATTTTATGAAAGTGCTAAAGATCCAGATTTGTGTCCTTGTTTTTATATAGCAAGCATTTAAACCATCTACCCAGAGCCCCTAGAATGTAACTTTCTAGCTATAACATTATTTTACAAAATCATCTTCACAACCAATGTCTAAGTGAATGTAAAAAATATCAAAGGTATGACTTTTATAACATTCTTGTTATTTTTCAGGGTGCCAGGCAACTCAATCCAGTTCATATGTTCAAATAAAAAAAAAAAAAAAAAGAACTGTAGGTTCTTAACCTACAGTTAAGGTTTCATAACCAACATTTCTCAATAGAGATTCTGGAATCAGATTAAAATAACTGGATGGGACAGGCGTGGTTGTCCACACCTTTAATTTCATTCCAGCACTCTAGAGGTAGAGGCAAGCAGATCTCTGTGAGTTCGAGGCCAGTTGGGTCTACAAAGCAAGCACAGGGCACTCAGGGCTCTAGTTACATAAAGAAACCCTGTCTTAAAACAAAACAAAACAAAACAAAACAAAACAAAAAAAAAAAAAAGAAAAGATAACTGGATGGGTCTTTGGCCATTTTAAACTGGGAGATAGCACGTGACAATCATGAGGAATATACTAGAAGGCACCACATCAGTCTGCACAATTAATGAAACTCTGGAAGAGTTCCTTGGCACCTGAGCTGATCCAATTGGATGGGCCAAGGACACACTGTAAGGTTGTCCCAAACCCACTGGATATTTTCTGCAAACACTGACCAACTGAAGAAAGACTGAAGATATATGTAACATTTCATCTGGAAAAGTCTGAACTCTCGGTGTCATCTGTTCTATGACTAAAATATAAAGCTTTGTTTAGGTCATTAACCTTCTAAGATTCTTTGTTGAAATCCAAGCTCCAGTGTAACAACCATTAAAAAAAGGCAGAGACAGAGAGGACCTGTCCTCATGAATAGAGTGAGTACCTTTTTAAGAGGCTTGGTACGGCTTGTTCCTATGTGAGGACACGCAATCTGCGGCACCTTGATCGCAGATCCCAGCCTGTGCGGCTGTGATGGGTAAGCTCTGAGGGCCAGGGTGCTTTGCTGTAGCAGTCCCATGCACCAAGACCCGTGGCAGTCAGGATCTCCAGCTCCTTTCCATTCAGTGCCTCATACAGCTTTCTTCTTCCTTTATTATGTTTATATCTATCTTACCTTTTCCTATTACATATTTCTCTTTCCTCACATCGACTATCTTGCTCTTCATAAAAGACATGAAATTTTTTAATTCTGTAATGATTAAAATATGACATAAAAATGTTTACATTCCATATGGTCCCTTAGATATAAGAAGTCAAATCAACATGAAGCACACTGGAGGGGGTAGGGGGCTGGAGAGACAGCTCAAAAGTTAAAAGTGCTTGCTGCTCTTACAAAGGACCTGGGTTCAGTTCTTAGCATTCACATCACGTGGTTCATTTGTAAGTCCAGTTCCAAGGGATCCAATACACTGTTTTGGCCTCCATGCATACAGTGTAACTCAACACAGGCACACCCATAACTAAAATAAAATAAAATAAATTCTATAAACTTTTTAAAAGTGCACTCTAGTTCCTAAGCTAAAATGHGTGATGTAGGAGTAAGATTCATGACCAAGCAATGAGCACAAAGATGGCTTTCAAAAGTTCTCACATTCAAACTAAACAAATGCGTACAAGAGTGCAGTCTGTTCTGGTGCATCGTGCATCTGAGCACACAGCTGACCCATCTCCATCATCACTGTTACCACACATACATGTTAAATAAATGTTTTCAGGCTCACATACAATAGCCCACACACAGAAAAGCAAGCAGAGAAGCAAAGAAAGCTCTATTGCAGTCCATTAGTTATTAATATCTGCAATGCTCTCTCCTCCCATGGGCCCCGGAAGTGGTAAGAGTGCGTGCTGCCACACTACCCCTTCTCTAAGGCAGTATTAATATAATACAAAGTGCCAAAGGGGCCATTAAAAAAAAAAAAGAATTGGCCTGCTTTTAGAAGTGAGCAGCTTTTCCTTCTGGTGAAGCATGAATATTTAAATCAGGCAAATGAGTCAAGGATTGAAGACTACACTCTGACTGTAGTAGGGTGTGCATTGCTGGCTCTAGGCTCAAAGGACCCAATGTCGCACACAGACATGGAGAGGAGTGCTCACTTAGGATTCCAGAAGGGTAGTTTTCTAATCATTTCAATCCCTTTCAGACTTGAAGTTCCACATTTGGATGTAAGGGCAGAAACTAGCAAAAGGATCATAGCAACTGCTTTAAATTATGTGCTTAATAATCTCTATCAGGCATAACATAATTTAATTTGCATTAACTCAAGCAAACGGAAGAAAGGTTAGGATTTTGGTTAACAGTTGTAAATTTGTTTTTACCTTCATCATATAGTAACAACACATTAGTGGTACATTACACTTGAGAAGATGAAAACCTAGCAGAATAAAACTGACTGAAATCAAGTTTCAGCCAGGTATTGATCTTTACATGGGACAAGTAACAGCATATAAAACAAGACACAGGGAAACCAATGGACATTAACTGCCTTTCAGTATAGTTACAGATAATTTGAAATAAAGTTATCTGTATTCTTTGAATATAAAATTATTGAAGCAAAATATGGAGCTAGTGAAATGGCTCAGCAAGTAATGGTGCCTGCCACCAAGCTGGATACCTGGGCTCAATCCCTGGGACCCACATGGTGAAAAATGGCAACAGGATTATCTGCTGACCTACACAAACATCATGGAATGCACTCGTGGGCATACACATGCTTGTACACACACACACACACACACACACACACACACACACGCACAAATCCAAGTGTGCCTTTGATTAATATTTTTTTAAAAAGCTATCAGAAAATCCATACTAAGGTAAAAGATGCAAGTAAGAATATCAGGTCAGCTGATCTTGTCCAAATCTGCAGTTGTAACTTTCAACAGAAGCTCACAGCTATAGCCAGGGCTGTCCTGGAACATGCCAAGAAGAGCAGGCTAACCTCAAAGTCTCCTCCTGCCTCTGCCTCTCCTATGCTGAGACTGAAAGTGTCCGTCACCACACATAGCTCGGTGCTCACGTTCTTAAACATTTTATTTGAAGGCAAATAGCCTAAGATCTCATAATTAGAAAACACAATTCCCATTATGAGGAAAAATTTCCTCTTCTCTTATAACTATAGATCTAACATCTGTCTACAAGATAAAGAACTGATTTAATCCTCTGAATTTATCCAGGCCAATAAAGACTTATTTCCTCAAAGTACAAGCTTACCCTCCAGATGTTAGAGTCCCACTTAAGCAACAGGTACTGACCAAAGCCTTCAAGCAAGTCGATTGATAGGCAGAGGCCTTGTGCAAGCCGGGGAGGCCCTGTCACAACTGTCCAAGCCTACTTTCTTAATTAACGCTTTTTATGCGGATTCACAATTATGTTTGTGCCTACCCATCTTGGTTCACAGGACTACTGACTTAGTTGACTGGGGCATGGAGATGTGCTTGCAATCTGAGAACATGGGAGGAAGAGGCACAAAGAGCAGGAGCAGAGGCAAGTGTGTGCTGTACAGACCTCTATTTTCTCTGCCTCTCCCTCTTGGGTTCTCAAGCCTTCTCTACTGTCCACACGCTCTTTATCATGTCTGTTCTCTGTGCAATGCTACTCTTTAACATGCAGTGCTCTCTTCTTCTCTGTGCATATGCTAACTTTTATCATGCAGTGAGTAGTCTGTTTAACTTGATACATTTTAAGAGCCTACTATGAGTCCTAATATGATTTCCCAAGCAAGCAAGCCAGAAAGTATACAAAAAAAAATTATTCAGCATTGTTTAAATAAGCAGTTTGTTCTCAGTTAAAATAAACAAAACTACAGGAAGGACACAAAGTACCACAAGGTATTTTTTAAAAAGGGTTACTAGACATAAGGATTGTTTCTGCAAACACTGAGCTCAATGACAGAAATGAGTCTTAGCTTCAGACCACTATCAGTTCTGTAAACCATGGGAACATAGATGCCACCATCATCATTATTACTATTAGGGAGACAAGCAAGTGTGTATGCTATGGATGGAGGCAGAGAGAACTTTGTAGAATTCAGTCTCTCCCTACACTTTTTTTTAAATTGAGACAAGGCTTCTCTAAGTGGCACCAACTATCCTGGAATTCACTTTGTAGACCAAACTGGCCTCAACCTCATAGAAATCCAGCTGCCTCTGCCTCTCAAGTGCTAGGATCAAAGGCATGTGCTATACCACACTTTTCTCCCTACACCTCTCTGTGTGTTCTGGGGATCAAACTCAGGTCTACAGATTTCCACAGCAAGTACCTTTACCTACAGAACCCTTTGGGACTCCCTACACCAGACTTCTGAAAGTTCTTCTTACTCTTTTCGAGTCCCGAAGCAACTGCATGCTACAGTGTAGAAATGACAGCCAGGGGTTTAAGGAGAAGGAATCTGTACATGGTCCACCTTCTTAGGATGTGGTCATCAGAGAAAGAAAGAGAAATTACTGGGTTGGACTTGGCAGCTCATGAGTTCACCACTGGCTCTGTTTCCTTGYTTACAGAGATAAAGCACCATATTAAAACTCAACACATTTTAGGAGAAAAAGATAAAAACACAAAAGGGGCCTATCTTATCTTCAGAAATGCAATTCTCAGCTTTGTGAGCTCTGGCATTCAGCTAGCCAGATTACCAAGCTTATTTAAAAGCTGAAGGAAGGCTTTACTTCAACTCCCATCTTTTACAGTTTTCAAGGTTTGCTTCCACGTGGGCTCCTGAGCTTACATACATGCGCTTCACTCAGTTCACACACACACACACACACACACACACACACACACACACACACACACACAAATGAGCAGTAGCAGCAGCAGCAGCAATTCAGGTCTGCAGCAGGCGGTTTAACTAACTATACACAGGACAGCGCCAATGGCAGTGGGGCCCTCTCTCCTATGGAGCAACACACCAACAAGGCTAATACAAGGAGAACTCTGTTTTGGAGTAGGAGGTCAAACAAGTTGTAGCCATAGAAAAAGATAAAATAAAATAAAAAAACAAAACCAAAAAACAAAACAAAAAAAAAAAAACTCCAGCAACAACAAAGCCCTGCAAAGCCACCTCATTTAGAAATGTGCTTCTTAATGCCAGGCTGTAGAAAGCCAGAGTCCCATGTTTCCCAGTGTTTTCCCTCCTTTCTTGTGGGCTATGAGAAACTTCTTCTAGGCAGTGTCACAGAGGTCCTTCTCAACCCAAGTCTCTCATATAGATCCTCTGTCAAAAGATGTGGTAAAGGCAGAAAGCCAATCCTGATGGTGAACAAATTTTCTATATGTAAACACTTCGCAATGCTCCAGGACTTGGAAGTAGCTCTTCGCTGTATAACAAGTGTCTGTACAGCTGAGAACCATTTCCATTCATTAGGCTCCTTTCCTGTCTATACAGCAGGACACACAGTTGGCATTGCTTCTCAAAATCAATGTTCGAGTTAAAGAGGTTCTGAACTGCTGTGCAGCCTGGATCGAGGATGGCACAGTCCAGTCAAAACAAAGAGCTTTAATTTCAATAGAGTTAAGTTCACCTAGTGACACTATTCTAGCCTTTTTTCATGTTTAACAAGTAACAAACCCACGGAAATAAATGTAATTGGCCAAACAAATACCACTAGGGACAGACAAATGAACAGTAGAGAGGCAGCCTGAGATAGAGCTTCAGGCAAGTTACTCCACTCCAGCTCCTTGGACATCAGTTCCCATATAGCTTGCAGAGATGCGGGGCTGAACTGATGATGTCAGTATAGTGGCTCTGCTCCTCGGGGACAGGGACATAAGTGGTTATTATTAATCCTGCTGAGGTTGTGCAGTTGAAAAGCATAAACAGGAAAAACGACATTCCTTGGTGGTTTACTATGAAGCACTTGTCCAGTCAGGCAGAGTTTTAACTGTCTTTTAGCAATCTTTATATGGATCCCAAGACAGGGAACACCCCCAACACCCATTTTTACATAAAGATACCAGGAGAAGCAGAAAATGACTTTTAAAGTGAAAATACCATTATCTCCATTTCCAGATAAGGAAAGCAATCCAGAGACCAAAAGTGACTTTTTATTTCTATTAAAGAAGCAAAATGGTTAAGGGTTAATCAATCTGAGAGGCATCCAGGTCTCTAACACAGGAGGACACTGGCTAGTGTGCATGAGCCTGAGTAGGGATATTTGGTCCACCATTTGGTCATGTAGTTGTGTAAAGCCACTTGTTCTTATGTGGATCAGTTTTATCTGCAGAGTAAATGAAATATTTAACAGCTTTATGAGATAACTCACATGTAATAAATCCACTCATTTAAAGTACACAACTCAACAGTTTCAGACACCTTCACAGAGTGCTGTGATCGTAAGAACAGCAGATATTGGAATATTTCATCGCCCCAAAAAGAAACTGAATGTATCAGCAGAAACTCGTCAAACTCTGAGACTTGCACACTTCCCCTAGCCCACGGGCAACAGTGGTCAATTTCCCATCACTATGAATTTGCATATTTAACATCCAATATAAACAAGATCATTTAATGTGCAGCCACTGTGCCTGATTTCTTACACTTAACCTAACATTTTCAAGATTCAAGAACACTGGAGCATGCATATCACTTCATTCGTTTGTGTTGCTAAATACCATTACATCCCTCGGATAGACCACATATTTTTTTTAGCCATTCATCATTTGATGGAGGTCTTAGTAATTCTGAGCTATCATGAACAATGAAGATATGAACATTCATGTTGGAACTTTTGCCTAAGCATCTGTTTTCATTTCTCTTGGGTACATACCCAGGACTGAGACTGCTGAGTCACATGGCAACTCCATCCTTAACATTTTCAGAAACTTGCCAGACTGTTGTCTTTCAAGTGACTGTACCATTTTACATACCCACCAGCAATGCCTGAGGAGAAGATAACTGAAGGCAGACCATAGCAAGGAAATCCTTAGCTGGATGCCTGTGCAGGGAATAGCTCACTAGCTCAGCCAGGTGACAAGCTGTGCCACTGCCGACAGGCATTACTCACAGCAGGGCGCAGAGCTCCCGTTCAGAGAGGAGAGGTGGACTGGTGGGCATTTGCTTCCTTTTTTCCCTGCTCACTTAGACCCAAGCCTAGACCAAGGTAAGGAAGCAGCTTTCTTTATACACAGAATAATGTTACTTCTGTCTCTAATGCAAAGTACTACAGGATTTGCAGAGCCATAATTTAAAAGTCCTCTATCATTTCTCAGATCCAGATATTAAGCAGTCAAACCCTGCCATACGAAATCTCCTGTGGCAGGCCCTCGCCTTTCCAGTGGCACATCAGGCTGAGCCCAGCCAATATCTATGCTCAGGACAGGTCAAGTACAGGCTAGCTTCCAGTGTATTCTTGTATAGTGGCTCCTGCAAGCTAAAAAGAATTGAGGGGTTGGGGAGTGGGGGGAACATGTGGCTTCTAAAAGGGAGAGAGAAGAAAAAGAGGACGTCAGGTTGAAGAGAGTGGGAAAGGAGGGAGCAGAAGGGGCATCTCTTCCTTTGCTCTTCCCACTGTCTGTCACAGCACTGTCCTTGCTGGCTGCCAGAATGCTCCCTTGCAAACATAGCTGCAAGTGACAATGAAGAGGCATCGTCTTCCTCGGGTGGTCTCTCTCACATTCCATGTTATAAACTGCACTACAATGCCAAGAGCTTACGAGGAAGAGAAGTACAGACTGGAGAGAGCCACAGATAGCATCCACTACTGCCTATACACAACGAATTAGCACCGAGGTCTGCAGCTTCCTTACAAAACAAAAACAGAAAACAAAAAACAAAATACTACCCCAGCAAATTGCAAAAAGGAACATAATGACAAGATTAAGCATTAAAAAAAAGTGACTTGTTGAAATTTTATAATTTGCCAGACCTGTGACTAATTCAAAGTAAAACCATATTCTATCATATATTTTATGTAGTCACCACATGCTCAATTTGCTGAGGGGCTCTGCTTTTATGTAATTAAAACAAATATTAAGTTTTTTTTCCCCCAAGAAATGTAAGGGCTGCCACTAGGGACTGCCACCAAAAAGAAATGCATCGCTCACAGCTTCAGAAAGGAAGGGTTCTGGCTGGTGTTTGCTCCTCAGCACCTTGACCTGGCCTGGCCACAGACAAGGCAAAGGGAACAGACATGCTCTCCACACAGTCTCACACTGCCAGGAGCTTCCCAGTGGCCTTGCTCGGCAGGAGAAGAGAAGTCATAGTGACTGATCCTGCTAGACCTTGTTGAGAAAAAGTGGTTGACTTCCTTTGATCAACAGAGTGGTGTGCTGATCAGTGAGATTGCCTGTTCTGCTGACTGCGAGTCTGTTGAGCAGAGCAGGAGAGCTGGCTTCTGAGCAGCTCATGCAGGGAAGCAAATTCCATAGCTGGAGAATCATGAGAGCAACAAGAACTAGAAGAGGGTTGGAACTGGAAGCAGAGACCTGCACTCTGCCGGCTTGGTACTTGCTGATGTCAGAATCTCTGGAATGAATGGGAGGTCCGTGCGTCTACGGCTCTACCGTGTCAGCTGCAGGTCTGGAGGTGACTACTGGGCACAATGTCCAAGACCAGAGTCCAAGTCCTGAAACTAATTTGGAAGTTTTATTTGTCCTGTTTCATTCTGATGAAGGGAAAATGGTATTCTTGAAATTAAAACTGAAGGAGGAAGAAGCCATCCGCAGATGGTCTTGTGGCACACTCTGAGACGAGGGCATTATGTCCAGAGCCTGAGTGACCAGGACTGCACCAGCACACACCCTCTGTTCCATTCACCAGACAAGCAGCCTTCGGATTAACACGAGTTCATCCCTAGCAAGGTCCACATTTTGTTTTCCCCTGGTAAAATGCAAAATTTACCTAAATAAACATAGTACCTAGTTCTCTACTGCACTCAGCTTCTGCTGCCTTGGGTCTGTCTCATCAGCAGTCTGTCCTTCCCAGAAAGTGTTGAAAGGTGGTCTTCTAGAAGTACAGCCAGTCTCTGAGGGATTCACACCATACTAAAATGACTTCTTTTCCAAAAGGATTAACTTTATCTTTAAAAGTTTTAATTTATAATAAAATGTATGATTTCTAACATTAGATCTAATCATTGTTGTTTTCCAGAGTAAACAGTCAATTGCAATTGAGCAAATTGCTTTGGCAATCCTAGTACCTGAATGAAATGGGTTAGGTCAGCAGGTGGCCTATCATTTGACTGTGGCTTGGGGGCCTAAAATACAGTTTTTTGTTTTTTTTTTTTTTTTAATTCTGGTGACAGAATGAAACTTAGCTGCTGCCTCCACTCCCACAGCCACCACAGGAGTGTTTATACAAAGTCTCTAACCCCACAGTCAATGTCCAGGCTTTCGGTGCTTCCAGATACTTCACTGAACCTGAGCCACTACCCTCCCACTCTGCTCTTTAGAGACAAGGCTTCTTATCTACACCAGGAAATTGGAAGTTCCTGTTAATCTGATATATTAACCTCTGCAGTAGGACAGTCTTTGAAAGAAGAGAATGGTAGTTATGCCTCAATGGCGGGCTGTGCTCTCCAACGCACTTCAGAGCAGAACATACGCAAAAAAGACAGAGATTAGATGAAACAACACATTTTCACCAAGAAACTGAAAGGAATGTGATCAGAGGGGTGAAACATGCTAGAAAGGGTAAATGAAAAAAATCTTCCTGCTCAGCAGTCAGGAGTGTAATGTGATGTTGGGAACATAGAAAAGAATCTACAAATGGCACTATCAAGCCTACTTCTCCACAATGTTGTTTCCAGCTACTAAAAAACTCCAGAGCTAAGGCAGCTTCCCAAGCTGCTCCCAGGATAACAGTAAATATAACAGTAAACACCCAAGCCTTGCTTCAGGGGTGGCACATGGCTGAGCATAGCTGATAAAGAGACTGTGGTCCCCAGACCACAGTGAACAAACAAAGTTTGGCTCAAGAATGGACCTGAAAATCATATCCATGTCTCAGGCTGGCACTTCTAGGGATAGGAAGTGTTGGCAGAAAAAAAAAAAAAAAAAGCAAGTTCAAGCCTACAACTGCTAGGGCCAACCTGCTAGTACAAGCTTAGTCTGTGCACTGCCCATGAGGCCAAGGAGAGAAGACTGTACATTTCATCCACACCCGAGACCCGCCACATCCTCAAACTTGCTAGCTACATAAGCCAAAGAATTCCTTTTGCTTCAATAATGTTGACTTGAGCTTTTGTTACTAGAAACCAGAAAATTCTTGCAATACATCAGCCAAATAATTCAACCTTACTACATCTGGTTCCAGGACCCTGGGCAGAGGGCATGTTTGTTTACTTTGCAAACTTCTCAAACTGCTAAGCACTACCCAGAATTCATTCCTAGTTTACCTAAACAGAAGGAAGGGATAGAAGGAATAAGATACTAAGGGGTAAATTGCTCCTTCCTGCTAGTACTCATGAGGTAACATTGTTTACCAGTCTTTTATCATTTACCCTGGTAGGGCTCTGGAATCTTTATCAAAATAATTCAATGCCTCACAAACTAGCAAGTGCTTCCCTTTCCCTTTCTCCAGTGTTAATTGCCCAGACAGTATCACCATGCTCACCATAAGGGATAAGCAACCCAATCTCAGAAAGGGAAGTGAGCAATCCTACCTTCAAGAAGCAGAAAGTGTAAATAAAGAATATATCCAATAAAAAAAAAAAAAAGAAGCAGAAAGTGCTCATGTGCACACAAATGCACTGGGAGTGCGGAAGGCAAATTCTCACACCAGGACAAATCAAGAACAAAGGAAGCTAGTGCTACACATGGTAAAACCCTCACTGTGACTTGACTCTGTAGCCTGTCTCAAAGTGATGTTATTCTAAGAGCAGAACTAAACTATTTAGATTGCCTTTTGATCCAAAATTCATAATTAGATAAAATGTATATTCTAGAATTTGGTTTCATGATCTGATAAATACTTGGCTTCACAGAACACTAGATTCTCTCTCAGAGACACGGGAGCCATAATCTCTTCTGGCATGCACACTTGATCTGGAAAGTATCAGTACAAGGAAAATACATACCTAAAGAAAGAGACTACTCTGCCATCTTTTGAGTGGTGCATGTAGCAAAACATAAATGTGCAACTGTGTTTCAAAAGAACACAGAAGAAAAGCTATACATGCATCACACCTGCAATGCCAACAGAAGCAAATGGACACGACCTTAAGAGTTCTTACTTCACAGAGTGTGGTAGTACACACCTGTCATCCCAAAACCCAGGAAACAGAGGCAGGAGACTGTTGCAAGTTCCAGGCAGACTGGGTTGCATAATGAGATGTCTCAAACAATTCAAATTGAGAGGAGGAGAGATGAAGAAGGCTCTATTGCAAGTTGTTGTTAATACCTTTTATCATCAGCTAGTCTTTGCTCACCACACATAATGACTATATGTTACTTTTGATTTAAGAAAAAAGAATCCCAGTGTTTCATATAAGCCTTGGGTTTAAAGAAAATAACATATATAATATATATGCATATATCTACATATCTATCTATCTATCTATCTATCTTTCTATCTATCTATATGTATATAGATAGATATGAAATGTCAGTAATAAAGCTTCTGGGCCATAAACATTTCTGAAAGCTAAAATACTTTGGTTAAAGTTGCAAACTTTTACCTATAAGTCAACTTAACTTTAAATATTTTTTTCTCAAAGGAAAAGCTGAAAACCAAAGTATTAATATCATACTAATTCCTGACTTTTAAGGTATGTAAACTTTGTTCTCTCAGAAGATTTCAATAACTCATTAATGTTGACAAACTCACTCAGCATAGTAGAGATAATTCAGAAAGAATGCCATGTCAAATCAACTTGAAATTATCAGATCTAGTTTGGGCATTGCCAACTACCTTAACTACAGTTATCCTGCCTATTCTTAAGTATGTCTGCATTTCTGACCCCCTCCCAGAAACTCTCATTCAACAGGATCCTAGATGCAATATTTTTCAAAATCTCAGTTTATTCAGGGTATAAGCTGGGGTTAAGGCCCAACACTCTACAGGTAACTGTGGCTTTGGCCTTCATCACAAAGACTTGAATTTATTTTCATAACTATTCTACAACTGTTAAGATAATCATTTTGATTCAGGAACATGCCATTGAATGGTAAGCTCTTCACAAAGAGATGCTCTATCACCTGTGTTCTGGAGCTGTGCAGAATGCCTCCACAGAATAAACATTCCATAAATACCCAAATGAATAAACAGTGAAAGATCACATTTTACTATTAGTAGTAACTTGTAGTAATACAGTAGAGGCTCTCTTAACTAGTAAGTAATGATCAGGACTAGGTGATTAGAGGGGGAAAAAGCCACATATATCAAGGATTCGTAAAAAAGTTGATAAACATACCCAAGTGCTTCATTTTAATTTAAATGTACCTTTATTTGGTTCTTAGAGTACAGGACTAGACCTCTGGTTTATAGAGCTTTATGGGTAAGAGTACAGAATATTTCTTATAAGCTATAGCTGTGACAGTAGCATTCTTGAACATTTCCATTTTTAATTTTTAAAGTATGGTAAGAACTTAAAAAAACTATTAGTGTGTGGTTTGGAACGATGGTTCAGCTGTTAAGAACACTTAACTGGTCTTAAGCTAGTCTCCCAGGGGACCTGGATTAGATTCTCAGCCCCACAGAGCACCTTATAACTGACTGTAACTCCAGTTCAAAGGGATCCTGTGCCCCCTTTGGCCTTTTTTTCTCCAAGACAGGGTTTCTCTGTGTAGCCCTGGCTGTCCTGGAACTCACTCTGTAGACCAGGCTGGCCTCGAACTCAGAAATCCACCTGCTCTGCCTCCCAAGTGCTGGGATTAAAGGCGTGTGCCACTACCGCCCGGCTCCCTTTTGGCCTTTTATGGGCACCAAACATGCACCTGGAATATGGATATACCACACAGACAAAACACCTGTACACATAAAATAATTTTAAGGCAAAAATATTAGTGTTTATTAATTATATAAAACAATGTGGTTTTATAACCATAACCATATAAGTATCATTATGATACTTTTATATATGAAACTAATATACTTCAAAACACTCATCCCAAAGCATTCGATATAGTCTTCATGGAAACAACTTAGTTTTCTTAAGTCTACATACATGATTAGTAATAGCTAACTATAACATATAGTTACAAGAACAGGAACAAATGATATATGCAGGTTTCAAAACAAATACAACTCACACTTAATACCCATTCTGGTGGGGAAAAAAATCTGTTGAGTTACAACACTAAGCTCAGAAAATCAGCTCTTTTGAAAGCACTTTCACAATATCTCTCAGCGAAGAGAAGACTCTCTCCTTTCTGGGCACCACACACAGAGAATCTGATTTCATACTTAATGTAATTGTCTATATACCCATATCCCTAAAGAGCTCAATACCCATACAATGAGGCTGAAATAACTCAAGATTTCATTCCACAGGTGCTGAGTTCCTGTCCATAAATAAACAAAATGGGCAAAATCCCAGACCTCAGTAGGTTTACATTTTAAAGGTATCAGTTTAAGGGTAACTACCAAATGCTGTGGCCTAGAGTATATTCTCCACCAAGAAAAGAAACGGACTAAAATCTATGTGCCTTTTTTAACCTGTAAACTCCCAAATGCAGCAGCCATGAAGCTTCTCCTCAGAAAGATGCTTAAGATGCCCTAACAGCCTGTGACAGACAGGGGGGAGACTGTAAACTAGTCATTTGCTTGGGTTAATATGTACTTAGGAGATACGCAGAGTACAGCTTTGGATATGTTTGTGATGGCACCTCCAGAGACAATTAGATTACAATAGCTCTAATTTAATCCATGGCTAATTCTTTGATGGATCCATTAACACGACTGTATATTGGGACATACATATTGAGAATAAACAAGTTACTGAGGACATGCTCATATCTTGACTGGCCGTGCTCACAGTCCCCTTTCTTTACATCTCTACCACAAGGTAAATAAGCTTCTGTACCCCAGCTCCAGTGGTCATGATGTTCTGTCTAATCTAAGCACATGGGCTCTGACAACATACCTAAAATGAATCTGACCTCTCTTAAGTATTTTGGTTTCAGTAATGAAAAAGTAACTAAAGTACCAGTTCAGGGTAGTTGCCAGTCTAAGCAACCTAACTAAGGATGGTTAGACTTTGTTTCAAAAGAATACACAGAGTTTAGGTTAGACATTGTTTCAAAATAATATCCACAGCTYAGTGGTTAAAAGCCCTGGTTACTCTTGCAGAGACCCTGGCTTCATTCCCTGAACCTACATGGCAGCTCAAATATGTCTATAATTCCATATTCAAGGGATTTGGTGCCTTTTCCTGACCTTTGAGGGCATTGGGCATGCATGTGGTACACATTTATACATATAGGCAAAGGACCCATATATGTAACATAAAGATTTTTAATATAAAAAAAATACAAATGCCTTGAGTACCAACTCTCTTCATGTATCTTTATTCTTTCACAAAATAACTTTCAACTCTTCTGGGAACTTCCTTCAGATATTTACTTCATATATGTTCATAGATACTGCATTCATATATATTATATGCACACATTTGTGACTTTATTTGGATCACTGCACTGAATTCTTACCACTATTAACTGAACTTTAGTTCCACTACTCTTCCTCCTACCCTAAGCCTACATCAGACTAACTGTAACTTCTAGCTAAATTAGTAGTGAATATTTATAATACTAGAATTATTCATGTAACAGTGCTTGGTAGGATAATTAAAACCCTACAATTACACATATATTCTGGAACATTTTGTTACTCCTGGAGCTAAAACCTGCCTCATTTTATCATTTACCTGGTTTTCTCTATTCCCATCTTCATTCTTCCCTATGCACCCTAAAGTGAGAAGCTACAAAAAGTCACATAATGGCTCACAACATCCCTATGGCCTCCTCTTCCTCCTGCCTGTTTAGCCTCCTCTTCCTGTTTAGCCTCCTCTTCCTGTTTAGCCTCCTCTTCCTGTTTAGCCTCCTCTTCCTGTTTAGCCTCCTCTTCCTGTNTCCTCTTCCTGTTTAGCCTCCTCTTCCTGTTTAGCCTCCTCTTCCTGTTTAGCCTCCTCTTCCTGTTTAGCCTCCTCTTCCTGTTTAGCCTCCTCCTGTTTAGCATCCTCTTCCTGTTTAGCATCCTCCTCCTTCATCTTCCTGGCTACATCTTTCCTAAATTCCTCCATCCTCCTGGCCAACCTGATGCTGTTTACTAAGATTTTGTTTTGTTATTCCAGACAACATTTCTCTGTGTAGCCCTGGCTATCTTGGAATTCAGCCTGTAGACCAGGCTGGCCTTGAATTCAAAGAGATCTGACTGCCTCTGCCTCCAGAGTGCTGGGACTAAAGATGAGTGCCACCACCACCTGGCTTGTTTTCTGTGACATTTGTATAACAGTCATCCAGATTTATCTTCCATCAAACATATTCTGTCATCCTTTTTGTACTGAGTTTTCTGGATACCTATCTTCATCTTCTTGGTTTAATTTCTTACTCTGACAAAAAAAAATTCTTAAAGCTGATATATGAGAGTTACATTTTATGACCTTCTGTTTCTAAATATCTCTCCTCTCTCCTCAGACACGATCAAGAGATGGTTTTGATACAGAATTCTACTTGGTTTTCAGAACCATCCTCATTCTCAAAATGAGACCTAGGTTCCTGGGCTATGAAGTGATTTGATGACTAACCTCCCATATTTAACTAGTTTTGTATTCCACTTTCTCTAAGGAAGCTTAGGTATTTTGTTCCTGATTTTACTGTTTTACAATGATCTTGGTATAGCGGGGTGCTTGTTTCTATTCATAGCATTAGGCGCTAAGGTAGAATATATAATAATCGTATTATATGAAATTCCTTGTGTTAGTCACAGAATTATTTTCTCGTCTCTATTTTCTTCCATTCTCTCATTTCAAAACTTCTATTAGTTCAAGCATGGGGCCTTGTGAGCTGATCCACATCAACATACCTCTTTTTTATTGATTAAAGTCTCTTCCGTCTCTTTATAGGATGATGGCTTTAATTTCGTTTCCCTATCTTTCTGTGAACTAAACTTTTTTTCTTCATTGTTGTACTAATCCCAGCATCCTGTGCACCTTCTCTTGACGATGCAAGAATCTAAGCTTATAGTTCTTGCAATATCCCTTCCAAGTCTCCATGTGCCTTATTTTTGGGTTAACAGTAATGCCTGGCTGTTAAGATTTAAGAATGAAGTGTTAAAGATGCATCGTGACTAGCTTTTTCCGATGCTTCCTGGTGGGAATACAAAATGGCAAGCCACCTTGGAAAGCATTTGCACATCTATTAAAAAGTTAAAAATGGCCTGAAGAGATGGCTCGGTGGTTAGGAGCACTGGCTGCTCTTCCAGAGGACCCAGATTTAGTTCCCAGCACCCAGTAGGCAGATCACAACCATCTGTAACTCCGCCCAGTTCCAAGGATCCCTACACTGGGTCCTGGCTCTAATGCCTTCTTCTGGCTCCTAGGGTACTAGGCATAATCATGATTATTGTGTAACAGTTTTCTTCCATATTGAAACATTCCATCCTACAGGCGACCTCCTTAAGCAGGAAAGTTAACAAGTCAAAAGAACTTTAGAAGTCCCTGAACTAACCAGATTGACTAGGCCTTCCTAGCCAGAGTAAAGCAAGAAACGCTGAGCACTCCTCTCAAACAACATGAAGCAGAGTTGCAAGGAAGCTTCTGAGAGGAGACCAAGTGCCTGGAAGAGTCACTAGGAATGGACACACTCCAAACTGTTGAGCTTTCTGTAAGATGTGGCTTGTGCTCCACGTTCCCAGACTTGTGAGCTGTCACCCAGGATAGTGTGGACTTGGGTGATGCACCATCTTTGAGTCATTTCTGCTCCTATAAGTAATTCCTTACCCATATTCCTGTAACATCAGTGAAACTCATTCAAGTTGGTCTGTGGTGGATGACAGSATCTAGGTTGAGTAGACATCTGTGTGTGTCTCCTTGGGAAAAATTTTGTCACACAACAATAGTACAAAGATATAATTCTGGGGAAACATTCATACACATAAGATAAAAATAAATATTTTTTCTAAAATGAAACTATACCTACCATACAGCCCTGAACACCCCTGGATACTGACCCAAGAGGTGAAAGCCCAGCCTCAGACAGACACTTAGGAATAAAATCTAAAACTAAAATAAAATCAGAATCAATACAAAGTATTTGTAAAGTACACTTTACAAATCCATCTGTTAAATCCTACAATCTCTAAGGAAATGTACAGCACAAAAAGTAGACAGTGCCTATCTGGGGACCAGGTGAGTGGAAAAAGAAACAAGCATATAAGAAAACATCCGGAGGTGGTAGATAGGCTCAACTTGATGTTTGTAATGATGTCAACCATCAACACTGAAACTTAAGGGGTGCATCTCATTAATGAATAATTATATCTTAATACAGCTATAAAAGTAGTCAAAAGAATTATGAAGTTTTAAAAATAATCCTAAAAGAATGAGGGACTTGTCTAGGTGTAAGGATGGTTCTAGGTCTTCAGTATATGCCTATTTCAATATGGCACTTACACTTCTCATAGACTGCTCCTTTATTTTTTGTTTGCTTTGTTTTTGATTTTATTGAAACAGAACCTCATATAGTCCATGACAGTCCTCTGCCCTAGACTATTAGCACACGCTAATATTTCAGAGTTTAGTATTTTTCTGATTGTGTCTCTAGATCCCTAAGTAAGGTGTCAAGCAAACCTTCTATAACTGACCAGACAGAAACTAGCATAAAGCTTTCTAGGTCTTTGTTGAGATTACTCTACTGATGTAATACAAGAAAGCAGCCTTAGACAATACATAAACGAAAGAGAATAGCTGAGTTCCAATAATTTCATCTAGAAAATCATACGGTAAGCCAGAATTGCCCAGCAGCAGATTTCTGGACCCTCTAGAGAATTACCAGTCTTTGGAGAACTAATCAATTTCTCTTTGGAAGGATACTCTTAAAATAACAAAAAGGGTTTAGATCTTAAAAAAAAAAAAAAAAAAGCAACTAGTCAAGTGAAAATTAGAAAAAGTTACTAAGCCATTTGAGAAGTCCTATCTAATCGTATCAGGTAGTAGTGCAGAGCTATAGCAGAAGCATTGCTGACAAATAGTACACACTATTTCATCGCTCTCCCATCACAAGACAAGCAAATCAGGGTGAGAAAAGTGTGTATTCTCCCAGGGTTGTAGACAGGTTGTAAACAGCTTTCAGCTGCACCTCTCCCTACCATGACTTTTGTCAGGACTTGATTTAGGAGCCTCCACTCAGCCGCGATTGCTTTTTTTTTTTTTTTTTTTTTTKKTTTTTCGAGACAGGGTTTCTCTGTGTAGCCCTGGCTGTCCTGGAACTCACTCTGTAGACCAGGCTGGCCTTGAACTCAGAAATCCACCTGCCTCTGCCTCCCAAGTGCTGGGATTAAAGGCGTGCGCCACCACCGCCCAGCTCCGTGATTGCTTTTGAGACAGGGCTCACTGTATACAGTAGGGCAGCTCACAAATGCTCCATCCTCTTACTTCAACATCCCAAGCGCTGGGATTACACCCAGGGAGCTACCAATACACAACTCACTACAGATATTTTTTAATTATGATTTATTTTTGTTTTATGTGTCAACCATTTTGCTTATGTGTTATGTCTGTACACCATGTGTGTTTGGTCTCCCTGGAAGCCAGAAGAGGGTACCAGATCCCTAGAACTCGTGTCCTGAATGGTTGTAAGCCGCCACATGGGTGCTAAAAACTGAACCTGGGTCCTCTGGAAACGAAGCCAGCCAGTGCCTTTAACCACAAAGCTAACTTTCTAACCCAGCACTACAGATTTTTTTTAAGTCAAGTAAATTTTCCATGGAAAAGATGAATTGCTAACTGGTATAATAAAATAAATAAATAAAACTACTACCATTCTACTCTTAATTAAAGGTAATAACTATGGATTAGCTCAAAATCCTATGTAAAGCTGTTTCAATTCATAACAAACTTCTTTACTAAAATGAGATCACATGTTCAGAAGAGAATATTTCAAATTCTATTGGTTAAACACACTAGCCAGCTTCACTAAATTCTCAGGCAACAGAATTCGGAAAGAGCGCTCCTCTGTGCTTAAGGAAGGAGCTGTTTTCACTTGCCCAGCACCAGAAGACGTGAGACTTGGATAATCCAAAGACAGCAATAGACCTCTGCCTTTAACATCTCTAGTCAAAATGACATAATTTGTTACAGCAGAAAGGGCTGGAAAGGGTCTATTAGAAGGTAACAAAGATGGGGGGGGGGGCGGGGAAACCAGGAAAAAGGGAAATGAAATGTAAATAAAGAATATATCCAATAAAAAAAAAAAGAAGGTAACAAAGATGGGACAGGAAGAAAGGTGACAGACAAACAAATCAACTGAAAATTTCTGGAGCTTCATTTTTCAGAGCAAAGACATGTTGAGAAACCGATCGTCATTGTCACCTGCAGAAAGAGCTGTGTGAGGAAGGCAGCCTAACCCTGTGACTCAACCAGTGTCTATGTCCTAAAGCAGAAACAAATCACCTTTGGAAATTCCTTTGGAGTCAGAAGTTTTGCAAAGCAGCCCCTCTACCAACCAAGCACCACGAGGGCACTAATTACAGAGGAAACTGCTTCCTGCCTGCTTATTTCACTCTTAATGTGCCAGGAAAACAAAGGAAGATGTATGGCTTGGCCTGTTATATTTAGTGCTCAACATTTTTTTAAATGGAAATATAAGCATACTATGTGGGTTTTGCTAAGCCTGGCATTCCTGAAATGCCAATGTGGTGGCATTAGTAAGCAAAGGGCACTAGGGTCCTTTGCTTTAACAGCATGGGATGATGATGGTGATGGTTTACAGACTACTTTAAAATATCTGTAATTCACATTTGAAATAAGTTACTTTATAATAATGTATTGTTTTAGCAACAGCAAAATGGCTTTGCTTTAAAAGCATATTGCTTTATAGTCTATGAGTTCAAGCGTCTTCATCTATATACTGCATCTAATTTACATGAGTAGAAAGATAGATGGTGTTAACTGCCTTTTCAGCTTTTATTATTCCCTATCCCTTTCAATTCAATTCCTTCTGAACAAAAAAACAATCCTGTCTGCCTATCCAGACTCCATACACTTGAGACGTGGATCTCTAGCTTTAGGGTATTAATCTATCTCGGACTCTTCCCACCAAGAGCTAACTGTTGGCATGAGGCAGAGGTGTGCCAACAAGATATAAAGTCTAACGTCAGGCTTCTAATTAAAGTTTTCTTTGCTCTTAGGAAAAGACATTTAAGAAGTAGGCCTTTTCTTGCCCTGGATGCTGGTATGTAACATTCCAAGATGGAGCTTCAACAGCCTCCAGGGACAAGAAGTAGTGTCTGTCAACAGGCTATGGGTGGCAGGGAAAGGCGATGAGAACACTGCTTGGTCCTGGAGGTGTTGTGAGCTGATGAGCTAACACTCACACATTCTCATGACAGGGAGCCGTGAGCCCACTCGAATCGGTCACTTTCAGAGAGACTTCCTTTTACCTGACGGTGACAGATAAGAAAACCAGGTCAGAGAACTCAGAAGGCTTTAGTCCAATCTGGAACTGTTCAGCACCATTGTGTGAAAGACACATGCACTAAGTGGTTTTTTTTTTTTTTGGGGGGGGGGG
>BDUI01000260.1:309226-325633 GCA_002335545.1 Apodemus speciosus
AGAGAGAGAGAGAGAGAGAGGAGTGAGGAAAAGAGAGAATGGAAAAGCTGGGATACTGCACCCTCCTGCTGCTGGCTGGCTGTCCCCCCTGGCAGCTGGAGGCAGGAACTCTGAGCAGGAGAAGCAGGAGGAGGAGGAGGAGGGAACTCTTCTTCATGGGGAGGGAGGGAAGAGGCTGGAGCTGCTGCTGCTGCTTCTGCTGCTGCTCTGGGCCTCTCGCACTTTTTAGATCTTAGTGTGTTAAGATGGTAGGTTGTTCCCTTCTCCCTCCTCCTCCTCCTCTCCTCTCTCTCACTCACTCACACTCTCTCTCTTTCTCTCTCTCTCTCTCTGGGCTGTTTCTTTCCTCCTCTTCCCCAGGCAAGGGGGGGTGGGGAGGAGGGGGTGGGGGGAGGAACTGGAGCCTCCTCCTCCTCCAGGAGAGACACACTCAGGCCCCGGGCCGGAATGGGGAGGGAGGAATCAGAGCAGCAGGAGAGAAACTGTGGGAGACAAACAAGCCCAACTCTTCATCCTCCTCCTCCTCCTCTCAGCAGCAGCAGCGAGCACCACCAGCCCATTCACCACCCGGCCCCGGGCCGCAGCACCTCCGCCGCCTCAGCCCGGGGATCCCTCCGCCCAGGCCCAGACACACTCGCCCGCGCGGGAGCCCGCCGCGCGGCCCCGCCGGCCCGCCGCCGCCGCCGTGCGCGCCCCCGCCGCTCCCGAGAGCCGGGCGAGAGGGACTGGAGCTGGGGAAGCGGGGACGAGGGAGAGCGGGCGGGCGGGCGGGCGGGGGCCGGGCGGAGCTGGACCGCGGCGGTCCCGGGCCGCCCCGCGCCCCTGCGTGTGAGCCCGTCGCTCGCGGGAGGCGCGGGGAACCCCACGGGGGCACGGGGCGGCGGCGGGGGCCCGCGGCGGCGCTCGGGCGGGCGGACTACTTGACGTGTCGGTGCGGCGAATTTATTTCACTTTGCCTAAGGAACGGGGTGTGCTGCGGCACCCATTGCCTAGGGAAAAAACCCGGATGTAAAGTGAGTGAAACTAAACTAGAGTGAAGTAGGGCAGCAGCAGCCAAACTCCGGTGCAGCGGCGGCGGCGGCGCTGGGGCCGAGCGGCCGCCAAACTCCCGGCCCGCCGCCGCGCCGCAGCCCCGGCCAGGCCCGAGCCCCGGTCCCCTCCCGCCGTCGGGAGCTGCTGGGGGGCTCCGGAGCAACCCCAACTCCCCCCAGTGCAACAGCAGTTTGCAGGGGTGGGGGTGGAAAGAAGGCAGGAGCGAGGAGGAAGCACTGCAATGGGGGAGCGAGTGGTCCAGGCAACAGGAGAAGATGCAAGCTCAAGTCGAATGCAACATGCAATCCCCGGCCACCCCGCCCCCTTTGCAAATAACTACCCTTGAACCACTTTATTAGCCGTACCGAGTCCTACTCTAGCTCCGGGGAGGGGCGGGGGACGGGGTCCTCGCTCACCTTTATTTATTGCTGCTTTCTGCCCCCCTCTCCATGTTTTTTATTCCTAAGTTCTTTTGTTCTAAGGGGGATGATGGCATTTACTTTTCTGCTTTGTGTAGCAGGGCAATCACTGGGAATCGGCCACGTATAATCCGGCGGTTTGTCATATTTTATTAGTGAAAGTATTTTATGCCTAGCCCACCTCCAAGGACTGTAACATGGAGAACTGCAGGGGCGGGGGTTGGGGGGGCGACATCAGAAGAATTCTTGTTTTCAGAGATTTCTTGGCGGGGCGGGGAGAGCCTCTTTTTTTTTTTTTTTTTTAAATCATTGAGAGGTTCATTTAAATTATTAAATCGATAGTTTTCAACTTGAAGCTTAATGCTCTTGCACGGGTGAATTGTTGGGTTGTAAAATAACCCCCAACCACAATTTTTTTTAAAGTAAAAAAAAAAAAAAAAATTCTAGCTCTTAAAAAAAATCCCATCTGGACAGTGATCTCTGTTCTGAGCTGCACGCTGGACTTAACGTAGTGTTAGCCTTCCTATGTTAAATAACAATAAACCTCAACCTCAACGGAATACAAATGGGGGCTGGGGGTGGTTTTGTTTTTAAGGCTCAGCACTTTTGTAGCATCTGCCACTACGCATTTTCCAGGCATTGATTAACCATGCAACTCCCATAGGCATGAAGTCCAGTTTTTGCACATAGAGAGCAACAGTAGTAAGAAGATTTGCCCAAAGTCAGAGGGAGTCGCTGGCAGAACCAGGGAGAGCCTTAGACTTGATTTGTTACTAGTCATGTCTTTTCCATTAAATAATATTTTCTCCAGGAAATAGTATTTAAAAATAAGCACACAGTCTTTATCTTACCGGAGGGGCTTTGAGATCACTGGATATGAAGAGGTTTTCTTCTGTGAACTGCAAAATTTAAATTTAGCTTCTCAAGAGAAAGCATTTTTTAAAATTCTGATTTCTTAAAAGTAAAAAAAAAAAAAGTGAACTTTATTTTCGTGTATAGGCCATTTAGTTGTAGTTTTAGGTTAAAAAGAATTCACAGCAGAAAGCGTAAGAGTTTGAGAGTAAGAAAATGAAAGTCTCTATTAATGATTCAGGAAGCCTGGGTGAACTCTGCTGTGAAGCTCAACCTGTAAGGCAGTGAGATAACTGACAGGAGCCGTTGGCACTAAGACAGTTTCAGCACTAGGCTAACCAATGTACTTAAGATGGGGATGGGCCTCAAGCTGTGCCTGTGTACCACTGAGACAGTAATCTAAGGTGCCATTTCAAATCATTCCAAGATGTCAACATTGTTTTTCCAGAGGAAGGCGACCTTAATGTTCTTTATGGGAGAAAAAAAAAGTTTCAGGAGTTGGGTGGGGGGCGGGGGAACGGTAGTTATGTTCAAATTGGGTGTAGAGGTATAAACCCTTACAGAGCAGGTCAGCAAACATTTTCAGTAAAAGCCCAGATTGTAAATATCTTCAATTTTAAGTACATGAGCCACCCAACAGCTTGTTACCTCTTGTTGCTGTAACAAAATCCTCCACAGACTACATGTAAACAAGTGTGTCTGAATAAGTGTTCTAATAAAGTTTTATTTTGCACGTTGTTGATGTTTTGAGTTGCATGTGCTTTTCACATTAGGAAATGTGTTTTGTTTTACTTTCAACTTGTTAAAAAATTTCACTTTAGCTTTTTCAGTACCAAACCCCATCCCAGGAGAATGGGGTGTGGTGTCTGTCCCTTGCTCCTGGCTCCTCGTGAGGTGCAGGTGGAGCAGTCACTGAACATCCAGCAGGGAGTGTCTGTACAGCCATTAGAAATCAGAATTGTAAAACACAGATGTTCACACTTTAATTTCTTTTTTGTTGTTGTTGGTTTGGTTTCTGGGTTTGGAACTATAGTTTTTGTTTCCTTTTGGTTTTTTTGTTTTGTTTTTTGTTTGTTTGTTTGTTTGTTTGTTTGAGACAAGGTCTTATACTGTAGTGCAGGCTGGTTTAAAACTCATTCTGTTGCCCAGGTTGGCCTTCAGCTTGCAGTAATCCACCTGCCTCAGACCCTGAGTGTTAAAATTACAGATATGAGTCGCCACTCCTGGTTTCACCATTACCGTGTAATGTCTAACATTCTTGAGGCTCTCAATATTTATGGAAAAGAACATTCTACCTTGTGATTCTTTAATAGGCAATCTTTTCCATTTTATACTAAGAGAGTAAAGTATAAAGGGATGTCTAAACCTGTAGTCCAGTACCTAAGAACTTAATTCTCTTTTTCAGCTAAGCTACTTTGGGCAAGTTATGCCACTTCTCACCCCCTCAGCAGTCCCCATGTGTACCATGAAGTCGTTGTGGGCTTATGAGAGAATCATGCTTGAGGTACTGGGCTCAATCCCCAGCACCCACATAGTGATGAGCCAGATTTCCCAGAGCTGTTGGAAAGATTGAATGGCGCGGGGAAGGGGGGGGGGGTCCCTGAGGAAGCAGAAACAGGCTGATCTCTGTGAATTCAAGGCCAGCATAGTCTACACAGCCAGGGCAACATAGTCTCAAGAAAAGGAAGGAAGGCCAGGCAGTGGTGGCGGCGCACGCCTTTGATCCCAGCACTTGGGGGGCAGAGGCAGGCAGATTTCTGAGTTCGAGGCCAGCCTGGTCTACAGAGAGTTCCAGCACAGCCAGGGCTACACAGAGGAACCCTGTCTCGGAAAAAAAAAAAAAAAAGAAAAAGAAAAGGAAGGAAGGAAGGAGATCAAAGCAAAAGAGAAAATGATTAATTGAGATTCTTCCTTAAAGTGCTTCACGCAGTGCTTGGGAGGGAAGAGTGCATAAGACATCTTTCCTTGTGCCCAAACGTTCATTTTTCTGCATAGCTGGAGGTGAACATGTGGTATCGGCTCACCATGACAGTGTAATAGAAGTTCAGAGTGTCTCTGGTCGATTGCAGTTAACAAGGTACAGAGGTAGATTTGAATAGGGCTCTCATGCTGTACGAATCTTTGGAAGCCTGGCATGGGGCACTTTGGCACACACTGGCTGTGTGGCCCTAGACAAAACACTTTGGCTCTTAGAACCTTGGTGTTCCATACATGCCACAGATGACTCCTTTTAGGGTTGGTGTAAGGGTTAAGATCATACATGCTAAAGGGAAGCAACAAGTGCTCTCAAAACTCTCAGGGAGAAGCTGAAGACCTGGTCTTCCATCAAAAGCTCCTCGGAGGTAAGCCATACCATGCTTCAGAAACGAGCAGTGGGCCAGGCCGGGAGGCCTCCCTTGGTATTGGGTACTTGAGTTATGAGTGAAGTTCTACAGCACACATGCACACACAATAAAAGCGTTAATAACACCAATGGCTGCACATGGTCCATCACTATCTAATTATCCCCTAGAAGTGTTTGATTTCATCCAGACATGGTGGCTCAGGCTTGTTACCACAACTACTCTGTAACTGAGGTAAAGGATCACAAGGAGTAGGTCAGCCAGGGAAATTAGGGAGACCTTGTTCAAAATTTAAAAGAAGAAATGAAAATAAAGTTTAATGATAGAATGTGTGCCTAGAATGAGGTAGTTCAGTCAAAGTCCTCAGTAATAAAGAGAAAAAGGCGAGTTTGCAACCATGTCCCCAAATGAACAAAAACAAAACTCAAAGTGTGTTTTAATTGTTTGTAATTGGTTCATGTTTGTGTGCCCACCTAGTCAGAGACCAGCCTGCAGGAGTCAGTTCTCTCCCTCAGCGTGTGATTTCCAGGAACTGAACTTGGGTCCACAGGCTTGGCAGCCAACAGACTTCCCCTACTGAGTCATATCACCACTCCTCATGTTCTGAATGTTGTAAATATCAGGGGTGGTTCTTACTTTCCATAAAAACAGTCTAATAATTATTTCCTATATGTTCCTGTCTTTTCAGTGTTCCAATCTCCAAAATTAGAAAGATACTGAAGTTTTCTCTTTTTAAAACTTTACCAGTTTGTTTGTCTTTGGAAACAGGGTCTTACCTAGCCCAGGCCGGCCTTGAACAGCACATTGTATAGCCAAAGATGTCCTCCTGACCATCCTTCCTCTACCGCCCAAGTTCTGAGATCATAGTCATGTCCCCGTACAATAGTCTTGTATTTTTGTGGTTTCTGTTTTTTCATTTACCTTGTTATAGTTATTTTCTTAAATTCCCCCATGTAAAATAATAGGTAGAAAGAGAGAGAGAGGGAGAGGGAGAGAGAGAGAAAATGATTCAAGTTTCATAGGTCTGTTAAAAAATGAATTGAGGGCCGGGCGGTGGTGGCGCACGCCTGTAATCCCAGCACTTGGGAGGCAGAGGCAGGCGGATTTCTGAGTTCGAGGCCAGCCTGGTCTCCAGAGTGAGTTCCAGGACAGCCAGGGCTACACAGAGAAACCCTGTCTCGAAAAACCAAAAAAAAAAAAAAAAAAAAAAAAAAAATGAATTGAGAAACCTCAATAAAGTGTTTTGCACAGTGACTGGTTCGCTCTCTGTCTCTGTGTGGCATGTACACGCACATGTATGTGCGCATACATATATACATACCTACATACGTATGGATAGTGATTGTGTAAGATAATGAGAGGGCCAGTACTGCATGAGAAAGCTGCCAATTAGTCCTTGGCAGGGGTGGGTGTGTGTGTTTTTACTGTTTGAAATTCTGCCAAGTTCTAGAACATCAGAGACAATTACACATGAAGAGATCCCTTTAAAATCAGAAATCCAAGGAGACACTTCTTAGAGCCATCACGAAAGGTCAGTGGGTTAAGGACATTCTGTCAAGCCTGAATCCTGTCCCTCTAACCCACATGAGGGAAGGCAAGAATGCCAATTCCTACAGCTTGACTTCTGCCCTCTGCCCTCGTGTCATGGTACACCTGTACTGTGAGGTGTGGGAACACATTCAAAAAGAAATAATCACTTTTTAAAAAAACATCTGTGCATGTATATGCGTGTTTGCGCGTGACAGGGAGACTGGTGTTGGGGGGGGAGATATCAAATCTTGGTTACCTATCAGGGTAGGTAACCAAGGGTAGAAGAAACCACTTAACTAGACCCAAAACCCTGTATAGACTCACCCAGGTATCTATGCGTGTTTAACTATGCCTTTAAAAACACGCCCCAAGGCCTTTTCCAGAAGCGACTCGTCCATACCAGGGAGCCTGACACTAAACTCTACAGTGGAGTACTGGGGACCCTGCTCAGTTGGTAAAGTGAGCAAGCATGAAGACCTGAGTGTGCTCCCCCAAACCCACGTTAAAGAGCCAGGCACGGTGGCACACGCCTGCCGTCCTATTGCTAGAGAGTCAGAGACAGATCTGTGAGGGCTCCCCAGGCAGCCAGGCCAGCTGAACTGGTGCTTTCTAAGCTAATGAGAAGCTCTGTCTTAAAAAGAACAAGGTGGACAATACCCAGGCCCAACACCAACACACGTACACGCTATTTCAGAATCTACAAGGGTCCCAGTCAGAGCTGTATAAATATCTGCCTCAAAGCTGATGAAACCACTAAAAGTACCACAGGGCAATCTTCCAAGCCTGGAGATGTTGAAAAAATTTTATCAACTTGTTATTTCCACCTTTAGTTTATCTGTCCTCAACATAAATAAATGATATTGTGAGCTTGCAGAAAGGCACTGTCTGGGTTAAGGTGTTTCTAGATTTAAAGTGGAAGAGGCAGACCGGGAGCCTGTAGGCTCAGTCGACCATGAGTAATCACTTCATCGGACTAACCCTACTCCCTCTCTCAACACGGGGAAAACAATGATCGCCAATCAGCCGGCTTGGAGGGGTCCAAGATATCAGTGAGAAGCAGCAGGGCTTATTCCTGAGGAATTAAGAACTCTGGGATTTACAGTCTGTGTTGACCTTGGGCAAATGATGCCTTAGTGATGATGCAGTTTCTTATGTGCAAAATGCAGACGTAACGGTGCGACTCTATAGAGCTGCTAGGGAACTTAAAGCTGACAGTGTGGGAGACATGCCTGCTCAGGGTTAGGGAGGTCCTTTGCTAAGTTGTATGACGCTGTACAAAAGCCTACCATTTAATTTGTGGTCATTTCTTTTCTGCCAGCATTGATGCCTGGAATTCTGAAGCACCAATTAGTGAATCCTTTTCTTAAAAAAAGAAAAAAAAAATTGTCCCATGCCCAATCCCAGTCAAAAGCAGCAGCATTCATTATACACAGTTGGGTACAACTTCTGTCTTCCTAGTGCATCAGTAAGGACATGGGTATGTGAAAGAACCTATGGGTCTCCCTTCATTGAAGTAATGTTCTAAAAGTTTTGGTCACCTCTGTATCTTGCGCCTCGGTATCAAGCTCGTGGTTCTGGCCTACCCTTCCAGCCAGGATGGTGTTTAGCATGTTGTCCTTGATCACTTGTACTAACTAAACGCTGCTTGGAAATTCACCTTGCTCCAGACAATGACAAATTTCAGTACAGTCCTCAAATTGGGTGCAAGGCGCGGTCTCTAAGTTAGAATACAAACGAAGGGACCCGAAAGTCTCTTTTCTGGGAACTTTTTGCAAAGATTCATTTATTTTTATTACATGTGCTTGATACTTTCGCCTGAATGTGTGTCTGTGTACTACATGCATGCGGTGCCTGTGGAGGACAGAAGACGACGTCACATCCCGGGGTACTGGAGCTTACAGACAGTTGGGGGTTACCTTGTAGGTGCTGGGAACGGACCCTGGGGCCTCAGGAAGAGCAGTAAGTGCTCTTAACCAGCGAGCCATGTGTCCAGACCCTCTTCTCAGGAAACTTTTAGCTTGAAGGAGACAAGTATGCACGTCACACACCACTTGTTTTTGGTGAATTTTCACAAAGCAACCGCACTTGAGTTCTCCCTGTCAGTGAACTGACAGTGTTTCCAATAGTGAGCAGGTTCTAAAATAACCATGTATTTCATCATTTGGGGGAATAAAAAAAAAGACTATAATGAATTTGGGGGAGGGGAGATAGTAAGTGAGGATTTCCCAGACAAGATAGCAAGCAACTCTGCCTTTCGAGCTGAAAATGTAATTTTGAATTATCAAATGGAGATAAGCAAAATGATTGGCTGGACCCAGATCGCCAAAATCACATCACCATCCACCCTCCCTTTGATATATGATCTCGACAATTTACTTCAAGGGCTTCAGTCCTCATTTGTTAACCGGGTGATAATAATAGGATTGTTGTTAGGAATAAATGAAGTAACACTCATACGGACTTGGATGAGCCTGCCACTTAAACTCTCGATAAAAGTAAATCATTATCCTTTTAGGATGGTGCCCCTGGGGACAATAGGAAGAGTTATGGAGATCTCATGAATTCTTTTAGAAAAAAAAAAAAAAAAGGATTTTTTTTTTTTTTTTTTTTTTTTTTTTTTTTTTTTTTTTTTTGGTCTAGCAAAAAAGCTGAATGAGAACGGCTCAGGGGCGTTATCACATCGCTCCAGGATTCACAGCAGCAAGGCTGGTAGGTCTGTGGTCAAGGCTAGAGAAAGAGAGCAAGGCTCATCTCTGGGGGTGGCAGCCAGGTTGATGAACCGTGTAGCTGTGAAGATGGCACGGCTCGGAAGAGAAAGCCACAGAGGTGTGCCTGGCATCCAAACACGACATGACCCGATTTGCTCAGAGACCGGAGGACAGTCTGAGCGATTTGACATGGACAGAGAAAGAGCAGCGAGAGACTCAGCAGCCACAGAGTCAGAATCCACAGGGCAGAGTCTTCAAAGGCCTGTGCCCACAAACATAGGACCTTTCAGGACTTTATCCAGAACCTAGTGACCGTAGCACCTTGCAGCTTATGAGAAACCATAGGCCTTTAAACTCAGCATTCCTTCACATGGAAATAAGCTATCATTTTGTGCTCGGACCAACTCAGAACACTATATGAGAGAAGAAACATTACTACTCCAGGAGTGGCGCGCCATCCTACATGGGTAAAGMCTTGGCAGGATGTGTGTAGGGGTAGGCGACAGAGGAATCTCCCCTCAATGATAAAAACAAGCAGCGGCCCCAAATCCAGTCAGGGTCCTGATGGATTTCAACTGCGTTATTAAGGGTGTCTTCTTCCCTCATACTATGCCATAGCTGCTCCTCAATCTGGGGGAATTCTCTCTCCTTGACTAGTTGCAGGAAATGCATAAGAATGCAGCAGGGGGACTAGAGAAATGGCTCAGTGGTTAAGAACACTGACTGCTCTTCCAGAGGTTCTGAGGTCAATTCCCAGCAGCCACAGGGTAATTCTTAACCATGTACAATGGGATCTGACACCCTCTTCTGGCATGTGGATGTATATGCAGAGCACTCATACATTAAATAGATAGATAGATAGATAGATAGATAGATAGATAGATAGATAGATAGATAGATAAGTAAATAGATAAATAAATAGACAAATAAATGTGCCAGTGTGGTGTGAGCCGCAAAATGCAATCTGGTATTTTATATTAAAACTGTCCTTATCGTTTCTCGGCCTTTTGGCTAAGATCAAGTGTAAAACTGTCCTGCACAGAGATGGCAGGGTTAACCTATACATATAATAAATAAAGCTTTAAAAATAGACAGAAAGACTTGAGCAGGATTGCTACAGTCAGTGTAGCCTGCTTCCGATGGCTACACCTGGTCATCAGCTTGGCACATCTGAGAGGAAAGAACCTCAGCCCAGGACTTGCTGCCACCTGACTGGCCCGTAGGCATGCCCGCGAGGCATTTTTCTTTTTTTTTTTTTTTCCGAGACAGGGTTTCTCTGTGTAGCCCTGGCTGTCCTGGAACTCACTCTGTAGACCAGGCTGGCCTCGAACTCAGAAATCCGCCTGCCTCTGCCTCCCGAGTGCTGGGACTAAAGGCGTGCGCCACCATGCCCGGCTGGCATTTTTCTTGACTGTCAATTGATGTGGAAAGTCCACTGTGGCTTGTGCCATCCCTAAGCATGTAGGCCTGGGTCGTACAAGAACGGGGAAGCCAGGGGAAGTAAGCCAGCAAGCAGCCATCCTTCATCACAGCACTTCTCCACCTGTGGCTTGTGAGCCTCCGAGGCACAAATGGCTCGCTCGCAGGGGTCCCATATCCAATATTTGCATTACAATTCATAGCAGTAGCAAGATTAGCTATGAAGTAGCAAAGAAAATGATTTTATGGCTGGGGGTCACCACAACATGAGGAGCTGTAGTAAAGGATAGCAGCGTTAGGAAGGCTGAGAAGCACAGCTCCATTGTCTCTACTTTTTAATCTCTTTCCTTTAATCTCCTGCCTTGACTTCCTTCAGTGATGGACTATAAGCTATAAGCTAAAATAAACCCATTCTTCCCCACATTGCTTCTGGTCATAGTGTTTAATCACAGCAACAGAGAAGCGAACTAGAAATCTAGTGTTCGCCTAACCTGGGGTGGTGGTGCAAACCTTCTTAATCCCGGCACTCAGGTGGCAGGAGCAGGCGGATGTCTGAGTTCAAAGTCAGCCCGGTCTACAAAGTGAGTCCCAGGACAGCCATGGCTGTTACACAGAAGAACTATCTCAAACACCAAAACAAATCAAAACAAATAAAATCAATCAATCAAACAAACAAAAATCCAGGGATGGCTTTTCTATGGCCGGTGGGTTTCCCAGAGCCTGAGCATGAACTCAGACTCCTTCTCGGCATAGCCTATACATCAGGTAATTTTGTTTTGTTTTGTTTGCTTGGGCAGAGTCTCACTATGTAACCYTGGGTGCTTTCAAACTCGGTGTATAGTACAGGTTGGCCTTAAGCTCACAGAGATCCACCTGCCTCTGACTGCTGGGATTAAAGGTGTACACCGTCCCACCTGCCCCATCCGGCAGTCTTTATCAATCATTTGGAACCTGCTACTGGACTCTGCCACTTCTCCAGCGTCACGCGCTGTGTCAGGTAGGAAATCATGCCCGGCTCAGCTCTACACGCTTAACCTAAGCCCTGGCTAGGTAACAACCGCCTCTCTGTTTAGGAACCTGCTCTCATATTTCTGAGTTCATAACTGATTTATGACCTATAAATATAGTCACATCAACCTCATTGCTGAATAATTTACACACTAAGGTCATGCTCTTTGGATGAACCTGACATTCATTAGTGTTGAAACTAACCGGCCATGGGCGTCCAAGCCAAAACCCATGGAAGACCCAGACCCCAAAGAGGTGGAGTAGAAAAGCAGACAACTTAGACTTGACTTCCTCAGTTAACATCTGGTCAACCTACCTTCTCTATAGCCTCATACTCTCCATCTCTGAAATGGGACCCACAGATGTCAATGCTGGGAGCGCAAGCTGGGAATCCCAGCACTTAGGAGGTGGAGAGGCTCAGGGGGCCTAAGTCATCCCCAGCTATATTGTCAGTCCCAGCTCAGACAGGGTTACACAGAATCAGCCTCAGGGAAAAAGAAAAACAAAACCAAAAATGAGTGCATGAATGAATATCTTTAGGTCCCAGATGTTCAGAACTTTGAGATCTTAACCTCATTTCTGCCACATAGCCCTCTTTGATGAAAACCCATTTACATTCATTATGTAAAGAAGCCCCAAGCCTTCTGCACTAGGATGACGGCTTTGATGATCAGAGTCTCTGTCTGTACAATGGGCATATCGTGTTTACTCCTCTTCTTTGCTTGCAGTGATCTGGTGAGATAGAATCGGGCCTAGGCACGATGCTCGACAAGTAAAGCACTCGCCACAGGAGTCTGATGACCTGAGTTTGATCCCAGGAGTTCTTGGTAGAAGGGGAGGACCAATTGGCAAACGTTGTCCTCTGACCTCTACACAAACACCCTGACACCCTCACATCACACACCATGTACAACAAACAATAACAAATAAAATAATTTTTCAATAATTATAAAAGAGTTTACAAATGAATGAACTTGAAAGTAGTGCCATGATGAAACAAAAGAGAATTAACTAAACTTGAACTCAAGACAGCACCRCCGCCACACCGGGCCACCTGACCAAATACCAAACAGGAAGCCGCAGAGGGGGTGGGGCCTAGCACTGCAGTGGGAGACACTGAGATGGCACCAGGAACTRAGGAACTGAGACAGTGTCAAACACTGAGAGTAGGAACCGAGAGATAGAGAGAGATTCCCAATAGCCACCAGGGGACTCCTCACTCCCTGAAGGTGTAGATGTTTGTTTGTTGTAAACAGTGTGATGTGGGAGCCACAGACACTTCCTTTGGATACTAGCTCCTCAATTAGCACAAGAACAAACTTAATCCTCTTCCACGCACACTGTGTTGTCAAGATTTATCTCCTAGAAGAAACACTCACTTCCACTGTAACCTGGGTGAGCCCTGTATTCCATTTGACAAACGTCAGGGGAGTGACTGGAGCAGACCTGTTCCTCCAGGAAATGCTTCCACCTAAGCTGTGTGACTAACAGTGCCTAGAGACAGCTCATTTTATCCTCCCAAGTCCTCGCCTCAGCAATTTAGGCAAAACCCCAAAGATCACACAATAAAGCCTACTGAGACTACAGCAACATTAACTAACGCGGTGCTTTCCCGGTCACGTGGCGTGGAAACCCAAGTCAATTTACAGACCATTTGTCTTAAAGAAAACAGTTTTGCATGAAAAAAACAAGCAACTTGAAACTGTAGCCTCATTTCCTTCATTTCGTTCTTATTCACTCTTTCATTTATTTTTGCTTGGGTTTTGTTTGTTTGCTTGTTTTGTCGTCGTCGTTGTTGAGACAGGGTCTCTAACTTTGGCTAGCCTAGAGCTCACTGTGTAAATCAGGCTGGCCTTGAACTCATAGATTAGCCTGCCCATCTCCTCCCCGGTGCTGGGATTAAAGTGATTGCACCACAGAGCCCAGCGAAGTTGCTTTTGGTGTTGTTCGATTTCATTTTGAGATTCCATCTTCTGTAGCCCACACTGGCCCCAAAGTTGATTGCAGCTGAGGAGCAGGACCTAGAACCCTGGTCCTCTTGTCCACCATGCCTAGGATGATCTATATTTTAAAAATAAACTCTCAGGCTGGAGAGGCTCAGAGGGTGAAGGCACTTGCTGCCAACCCTTGAGTTTCATCCCCAGAACTCACGTGGTGGAAGGAGAGAACTGACTTTCTCCCACAACTTGTCCCACCTCCTCCGCAGGTGTACCCAGAATGCACATACATGCACAGGTTCGTAAGACCCCCAATCAATCCATCCATCAATCAATAAATGATGCACGTTTCTAATAACTAAATAAACTGAGCAGAATGGGGCTCAGTGGTATAGCACATGCTGAGTGTGTGAAAAGGCCTGGGGTTTGAGCCGCAAACGTTCCGAGATGAAACAAATAAACGGCTCTCTAAGAGAAGGTGGTTTACGTAGGAAGGAAGTTACTGTGGTCCATTTTCAGTTCGGAGATCCATTTAGAGCATCAGTGAGTACAAGCCGAGGAGGAGGAGGCACTGGGCACCTGTCTTCCCCAGCTAGGACAGGTGCCTCCTTGCCTGGATGCATTTTAGTTCACCTTAGCATTGAAAAGTTACAATCTGAATCAGAAAAGGAGAGGGGCTCACAGCCTCAGAAGGATGGATGGGATTATTCTGGACAAGTGGGAAAGACTGTACTTACCTGAAGAACTCATCCAACGAGAAATCAGGAGGTAGGGGAATTCAACGGAAATATAAATGCCACTGTTTTGTGCCAAATCAGAGCAGCAGTCATGTTGCCTTTTATCCAGGTCAATGCCAGCTTCTGAAGAACCCAAACAAACAAACAAATCTGTCTCTCACTGCTCTGAGTCTCCAGGACTTATGAAGTAAAGATGGCTGTTTCTCACAGTTCACCTAGTGTTTTACTGGCTGGGAGGTAACTTTGTCTAGTGTCTATGGCAAGCATGAGGGCCTGAGTTCTGCCCCAGATCCGCCTTTAAAGAGCCTGTGTCTTAATTACTTTTCTAGTACTGTGAAGAGGCACTATGACCAAGGCAACTAAGAAAAAAGAAATCATTCAGGTGAGGGCTTGCTTATGGTTTCAGAGGGTAAGTCTGTGACCATCAAAGCGAGGAGCATGGTGCTGGAACAGTGGCTGAGAATTTACATATGAATGACAAGAAGGAGAGAGAGAGAGAGAGAGAGAGAGAGAGAGAGAGAGAGAGAGAGAGAACCCCCAGTGACACATCTCCTCTAACAAGGCCACACCTCCCAGTCCTTCCCAAACAGTTTCACCAACTGGGGACCAAGCATTCAAATATGTGAGCCTCAGAGACCATTCTCAGACCATCTCAAGGAAGCATGGTGTCACAGATTTGGAATCCCAGTGCCAGGGAGGCAGAGACAGAGTCGTTCTTGGAGGCCACTGACCAGCCAGATGAGCCTACCAGGATCCATGCCAGGCCAGCAAGATAGCCTGTTTCAGAAAAGCAAAGTGGGTGGTGCCAGACACTAACTTCTGACATCCATGTGAGCGCCCACCCACACCTGTGAAGATGTACCTGTACACAGATGCGCGCACACACACACACACACACACACACACACACACACACACACATCAGCAAGATGGTCAGTCGGTAAAGAGGCTTGCCGCCGAGCCTGAAGTCCTAAGTCCACGGGAACTCCCATGGTGGAAGTAGAGAACCAACTCCTGCAAGTTGTCCTCTGACCTCCACACTTTTTCTGTGGAGCATGTGACCCGTACAAATACATACAGATAAATGGAATTATTTTAAAAATATAATATTTTACAGTAGACTTTCATTTTTAATTTTACCAAGCTTAGAATTTCGGAGAAATTTGGGCTTTAACCTTGATATTTTTACCAGTTGCAAACAGTTCTCGAGGCTTTCTGGCTTCAGTGTTCTGCCTTGGGAGGAGCCTTTGCTTTTCTTTTCCTTTTCCGGAGCTATTTATTTTTATTTTATGTATTTGTATGTTTTGCTTGCATGTATGTCTGTGCATGGTGTGTATAGTGCCTGCAGAGGCCAGAAGAAGGCATGGGATCCCCTGGGACTGAGGTTACAGATGTTGTAAACTGCAGCGCATTATGGGATTTGAACCCAGATTCTCTGGCAGAGCAACTCGTACTCTTAACTGCTAAGCCATCTCTCTAGTCCAGCATTGCTCTCTGACATGTCTGGGCACCTTCAGTGTCTGTCCATCCAGGTCCCAGKGCTTTTAGTAGCTCATTGGTCAGCTGAAAGAAAGTCACAGATTCAAGAAGCTTCCGGTTTTCCATCTTTTAAAAGTTGGATTTAGGGGCTGGAGAGATGGCTCAGTGGTTAAGGGCACCGACTGCTCTTCCAAAGGTCATGAGTTCAAATCCCAGCAACCACATGGTGGCTCACAACCATCTGTAATGGGATCTGATGCCCTCTTCTGGGGTGTCTGAAGACAGCTATAGTGTACTTACATATAATAATAAATAAAAAAAAATTTAAAAAAAATAAAAGTTGGATTTAATTTTTGAGAAAGGGTCCCTCTCTGCTGGCTGGTCTGGATTCATTATATAGACAAGACTGGCCATGAACTCAGATCCTTCTGCTTCTGCCTCCCAAGTACTGGGATCAGAGGCATGAGCTACCACACGTGTTTTTCTTTTATTTTTTAACTTGTGTTGTATGTGTTTGCCTGCACATGTGTACAAGCCCTAAGTAGGTGCCTGGTGCACTCAGAAGCCAGAAGAGGACACTGGATCTCCCAAGACTGGAGTTAGAAATAGTTGTGAGCTACCATATGGATGCTAGGAATCGATCCCTGTCCTGTGGAAGAATTATCTACTGAATCATCTCTCCAGCGCCCCCTTCCTCTGATTTTCATCTTTAAATTCCATGGCCTGTCATGCCAGAATAATCAGTGGATTTTAAAGCAGGGATCCCAAAAACATTCCTAATGACTCTTTTTCCTATGAAGATGTAGTGTTAATAATTAACAGGAAAGAAATAATCACTTCGCCGGGCAGTGGTGGTGCACGCCTTTAATCCCAGCACTTGGGAGGCAGAGGCAGGCTGATTTCTGAGTTCGAGGCCAGCCTGGTCTACAGAGTGAGTTCCAGGG
>BDUI01000261.1:13432-23477 GCA_002335545.1 Apodemus speciosus
AAATCAGTAGCTTTCCTATACTCAAAGGATAAGCAGGCTGATAAAGAAATTAGGGAAATGACACCCTTCACAATAGCCACAAACAATATAAAGTATCTTGGTGTGACTCTAACCAAACAAGGAATTGAACTTTTAATATGTAAAGACTATGGGACTTTTAATGTTATTTATATCTTGGTGATAAATAAGAAAGTAAGGGTTGAGTCTTAATAGTGATTTGTTTGTGTGTCAAGTCGACAAGTGGTCAATTGTATTGGCTGGTTTTGTGTGTAAACTTGACACAGGTTGGAGTTATTGCAGAGAAAGGAGCTTCAGTTGAGAAAGTGCCTCCATGAGATACAGCCATGGGGCATTTTCTCAATTTAGTGATCAAGGGGAGTACCCTTTGTGGGTGGTATTATCTCTGGGCTGGTAGTCTTGGGTTCTATAAGAAAGCAAGCTGAGGAAGCCAGGGGAAGCAAGCCAGTAAGAAACATCCCTCCATGGCCTCTGCATTGGCTTCTGCTTCCTGGCCTGCTTGAGTTCCAGTCCTGACTTCCTTTAGTGATGAAGAGCAATGTGGAAGTTTAAGCTGAATAAACGTTTTCCTCCCCAACTTGCTTCTTGGTCAGGATATTTGTGCAGGAATAGAAACCATGACTAAGACAGGAAGCAGCCATTCTTTTCTCTGAACAGATCTCAGYCAGTAGAGCAGAATCCTGAGCTGAACCAATAGAATAGTTTCTTCTACCTTCCTGGTGATGGTGCCTGTAGTCGTTGTATTTGAAATAACTGACGTGCATCCACTGAAGAGCATCCTACTGACAGTTTTTTTTGTTTTGTTTTTTGTTTTTTGTTTTTTGTTTTTTTGCCACGGTGATGGTCTTTGTTTTATGCTCTTGAGACTGTGTTGATAAGAGGGCAAGGCTATCATGGTTTGAGTATCTCGCTGCTATGTACTGTTTATACAGATTTATAGGAGAATTTTGGATTACAAAAAGTAGCCTTAATCAAATTGCTGGTATGGTTGTATTTTAGTCAAAATTCCTTGGTGATTATTTTATTGAATTGTCTTTTTGATAATTAGGTGTTATGTAAACCAAGAAATGAAACACTGATTGAAAGGTGCTAATTGAGATAGAACTTTGAGGAATTGAGCAAGGGCTAACCATGAATTTCATTCCTGAAGCTAAAGACTTCTGATGGTCAAATCTTTCAGGTGATTATCTAACAACAATTGTTTCTTCTCCCTGGTATAACATCTCAAAAAAGAACAGAAAAGCAAGGAGAAAACCTGCTCCGTGTACCTAATTCCAGGCTTTTCCCCCTAAACTGATCATTTCTACACTAATTTTTATTATGCTACAGAGTAATGTGTGTAATTTCGATTTGTAATGCCTGCTTGGTTAATGAGAAGATGCAAAAATCAATCTTGAAAATTTGCTGCAATTCTTTAGCTAACTAGAGGTAGAAGTTGGGAATGACAGATAGAATCATTGCCAAGGTTGCTGTGATGAGGGACAGAACTCTACCTGAGAATTTCAAACACAAAGTGAAACAGTTGAACATGATGAGAGAACTTGAGGAAGATACTAATTTTATTTTTAATGTATAGACGCTTTGTAGACAATAGTTTCTAGATGTTCTAGGCAGCATGAGTCATGAAGGAGCAGGAATCAGAGCAGACACTAATAAAAGAAAGGCCTTCAGTTTTAATCAAAACATACACATGACAAAAATACATTATTTCCCCAGACTGGCAAATTTTCATTATGCTTTAGATCTGATCTGTTTCTTCATCTTCACCAAGCTTTAAATATTTAACCCATTGTTACTTGGGAAGCATGAGAATGTAACACTGACAGAAATGTGATTACCTGGGCTGGCTCCTGTCAGAGTAACTATTACTGGCAGTTCTAGTTGTGGTTTAATAGGGAGGGCAAGAAAATGGGTTGGACATGGAGGAATGAATGTTTGCTTATATCTTATTAGCTAATTGCTACATGGATTCCATGAGCTTGAAAAATCACACCATTTAAATATCCCATGCTATGAATTTTGTTCTTAATCTTTCCTTAGATTTGTTGTGATTGCACCATGAAATCAACATCCACACAATTCTCTGAAAATCACCTATGAACTAGCTTCACAAAGAAAGGTACTTTCTAGTGCTAGAAGGAAGACATGAGAACTGTGTGCCTCAGATACAGTGAGATCTCTACAGGCATCCTTGCTTTAGTCTATGCCCTTCTTTGATAAATCATTCAACATCTATTACATGGAGTGGAACAAGTTAAAGTCTATATCATACAGAAATGTGGGTGTGAAGAAAAAGTGTGATGGACTTACTGGGAAATCAGTTGATGCCATCCATTAAAACAACTCACACTTACTAAAACTCTCAATACAAATGCTTCAATACCTTGCAGTGGTTTCTCTGGCTTCCTTTTCTTCTCCCCAACTAATCTTTTCTTGTTTCTAGAGTAAATATCCCTCCCCTCCTCAACCTCACACTTTCTGGAGTAAAACTATCTTACCCAGAGCAAGATTAACACACATGGGCCTGCAAACCTATGCATAGTGGACTTCATTTCCTTTGACAACTGACCTACTATGACTTGACCCAAAAATACCCCATGGGGAGGCTCTCTTCTTCTGGACATTGAGGCATCTCAGAAAGTCATAAAACAGAAAGACTTTCTCCTTTTTGGTAAAAGGATTCAGATTGGCCCTTGGTGATTCTTGATACTTAATAGCCATAGCACCCACCCCCAGTGAGTTATGACAAAATTATAGGATGAAGAGAGAATAACAAGGTGATACTGCATAGTGCTTTTAAACAGACTGTGAAAGATGCAGTTTCCAACTTGGTGTCTCGGGTAATTTTCTTTTGGGAAAGTCAAATCTTGACAATATTCAAGCCATCTATAGTAAGCCATGTGGAAGAGAACAGACACTCCTTGAAAACAGCCAGCACTCAGATTGATAGCCGCGTGACTGAGCTCTCTTGAGGTGATTCAAGCTTCAGGCAACTGTCATCTTGACTGACAGACTCTTGGCCATTGGAGGTCTAGAGCCAAGATGACCCAACAATGCCTGTCCAAAATTTCTGGTCCACAGGAACAGTGATAAAAATGATGGTTATTATTTTAAGACAAAGTTTTGAGGGTAATTTGTTAGGCTAAACATTATTTTAATGAACACATTAAAATAGTTTTATTTTATTTATGTGTGTCTGTGTATCTGTGTGTGTGTCTGTGTGTGTGTCTGTGTGTGTTTGTGTGCCTGTGTGAGTGTGTGCTATGCGTATGTGTATACCCACAGAAGCCAGAAGAGGATGTCAGATCTCCTGGAGCTAGACTTACAGGCAGGTGTGAACTTCTCAATGTGAGTGCTGAGAAACAAACTCTGGTCCTCTGCATTGACCTCAGAGTCATCTCTCCAGTTCCATTAGCACATTCTTGATCGAAGCAATGATTCTATGAGCACTATGTTGTGCTATTCACGATGCTACAGGGTTTGTAGTGTATACTGACCTGCCTTTCCTTCTACCCTCCCTCCTCCCTCTCTTCCCTCCTTCCCCCTGGCTCCCTCCTTCCTTTTCTCCCTTCCTCCCTCCCTCCCTCCCTCCCTTCCTTCCTTCCTTCCTTCCTTCCTTCCTTCCTTCCTTCCTTTTCTCCTATCCTCCCTCCCTCTCCTTTCCTTCCCTCCCTTGCTCCATCTCTTCCTTATTATTATTTTATGACACAAAGTCTCACTCTGTAACTCAGACTGAGCTGGAACTCTCAGYTGTCAACAAGCTTATGGAAATCCTTCTGTCTCAGCTTTCAAGTCCTGAGTTGACAGTGTGAGTCCCTGGGTTGACTTCTATATTTCTCACGTATGGTCATTTTTTTTCTTAACAAGATAACACTCAGGTAACTCATTTAACTATTACCTTAATTTCAGTAGACTAAGTTTTTAATTAAAAATTTAAAATAAAACTTTATTATAAATCCGTTATAAATAAAAATAAAATAAAATGGATACAGATAACAGACATAAGTTATGAAATGGGATATAAACCTATCAGTTGTTCTAGTTCTGATCCTATCAGATTTTTTGAGTGGGTTGTGAACAAGTACATGAAATGTATTAGGTTCTGAAAGTGTAGAATTTAGTGTGAACTTCTTCAGCTCCCCTCATGAATGCTTATTTTCTAGCTATATGGCAGTTTATTGACTTGTATAGACTTTAGGTCTGGTTCAGTATGGTGTGTAATGTGTTTGTTCATTTGGACTAATTTTGAAAAGTATTCTACCCAATATTGAGGACACAAGAACAGAACATGAACCCTGAGTCATGAAAGAAACCTAGATTCTACTATTTTCCTGCTATGTGCCCTTGGGCACAGTGCTAATCGGAAATCCAATTTTCCTATTCGTAAAATATGCAGAGTAATCATAAGCACCTCACAGAATTGAAGAGATGACACAGGATAATGCGTGTTCCTTATGCACAGTCTGTAGCAAAAGCTCAATAAATGCTGGCTATCACTGACATCCTTTCAGCCTCAAAGGCATGTCTGCTCAGATTACATTTTAAATGGAAAGTTGGCAGATAAACTGCAGAAGTTCAAACCCAAGTCTACCCAGCATCATACTTGTTAATGATATTAATAGCTTTAGAATGACATTGTTTTCAGCAACACGCAGGTACTGTGAACTTAGATGTCATGGAAAGCTAATCATCCCTAACAACATCAATGTCAGGGCAAAACACCAGCTGGAAGAAATTTAATCAGGGGAACAGCTTGCACTTTAAAATGTTGTATTTTATGTACATTTAAAGTGTATTGCATGGGAAAATATGACAATCAGAATATTTATGATGATTAGTTTTATATTTTTCATGCTGTAATTCCTGGATTTATCCATTCTTTCATCACACACCTACATGTGAGTGTGTGCACTTGTGTGTGTGTGTGTGTGTGTGTGTGTGCACTCTCACACACACTCATTCTCCTCTAAGGTTGAATTTTTGTTAAAATATCATTTGGCTAAATAGTCTCTTAGGGATGAAATCTAAGAGAAAAATAGTTTGGAAAATAATAGAAAAAATTAAAAATCAGTAATAGAAAATTCCAAAGACAGAAGAAAGATCATAGTAAATGAAAACTTGTAGAACCAGCCAGGTCATAAAAACTGAACATTTGTTTGTCGCAATGAATTAGAGCTCAGCCATGGCAAGGACAGTCATTCACTTTCGAGAACTCCTAAGAACTCCAGCTAGCTTTCATATTTCTTCATGCTGCCTCCAGATCATTCACTTTTTAAAGGACAAGAAGGCTACTGTTTTGTAAGAACACTGAGAGAAAGTGGGAGTTTAGCTTAAATATTTAAATCTGGACTCAGATAGGGTAATGCTCTGAGTAATAGGTTGTTTGAGTTCCCAGGTAAAAAGGAAGCTTTTATGGTTTAAAAGATTCTAGGATATCAATGAGACTTGGTGTTTTTATATAATACAGGAATACTAGCATGTGTCCATTACTATACCTGAGCGTTGAGTCATGACTTCTCTGGCCAATGAGTAGTGTTTGGTGTACAAGTGGATGGGGAGGAGGCAGTAGAAGGCAGGGAGGATAAGTAAGAACGAATATTCTGACATGCGTAAATGTGCATATACATGCACATACAGACATATGTGTGTTGTTATAAAGCTCTACAATTTGCATGCTAACTTTAAAAATTAGCAGTTGTTGTATAGAGAATTCTTCTGAATTGAAAATTTTCCTCATAGAAAGAAGCCTATTAGCTCTAACAATACACAGGAAGTAAAACTCACAAGTCTCAGGAATCTCCTCAGGCCTCTCAAGGCCTCTCCCCAGGATTAGAAAAACAATAAGCCATTATTGGAGAGAGGAGCCCCAATCCACTGAGTAGCCTGCAAGTTGTACAGGGAGCTCCATGGATGCTCTCTTATGAGGACATTCATGTTGGGTGTGTGTCCAGTGATGGGAAGTGTCTTGAGTCATTCATGAGGAAGAACCCCTCACCCATGCTCCTGTAAATTGCTGCTTGCCTTAGGCATTCTATTGTGATAAAACACTATGACCAAAAGCAACTTGGGGAGAAAGAGGCTTATTTCAGTTTTCATGTCTCAACCATATTTTATTATGAAGGGAAATTAGGGCAGAAACTTGAGGCAGGAACTTAAAGTTGGAACTGATGTAGAGTCCATGGAGGACTGCTTCTAACTGTCTTGCTCTTGGTGGCTTGTTTAGARTCTCAGACCACAAGCACAGGGGTGGCACCACTGATAATGGGCTGGGCCATCCCACATCAATCATTACTTAAGAAAATACCCTTAGAGCTTGTAGCTGAATCTTTTGAGACATTTTTTAAATTGAGTTTCTCTTTTCTTGGATGACTCTAGCTTGTGTTGACATAAAAACTAGCCTGCATACTCCATTATACTCCTATGTTCACTAAGATAGACTTACATATAATCGTTAGTTTGATCTGCCATTGCTTCCCTTATGGTATGAATAAACATTCATTTTTGTATCCCCACAAAAGTCACACACCAATAATAATAATTTAAAAAGAAATTTCAGATAGATTTAGAACATAGTAAGAAAACCAGGAAGGGGAAAGATGACATTCAGATCACCAGGTCCCAAATGGAGATGATGCTAACATCACTGGGAAAAGGCTGAGAGCCTGCTTGTTATCCTGGTTAGATTTTTGTCAGCTCAATACACACTCAGGTCATTTGGAAAGAGGAAACCTCAATTGAGCAAATGCATTCTATCAGACTGGTCTGAAGGCATATCTGTGGGATCATTTTCTTGAGTGCCCTTTGTGGGCACTCCCCTAGATAGATGGTATTTAGTAGTATAAGGAAGCAAGCTAAGCAAGCCATGGAGAGAAATCCAGTAACAAGCATTCTTCCAGGTCTTCCAGGTTCCTTCTTGGACTTCCCTTCATGATGGACTACAGTAGGTTCCTGCTGTAATCTGAAATAAACCCCTTTCTAAGTTTCTTTTGTCATAGTGCTTTATTACAGCAATAGAAAGCAAACTAAGATAGTTGTTGAAACACTATATTTTTAGATGTCTACACAGGCTGATAACATTCATGAAGAAGGAAGAGGATTCTCCCTTGGGCTAAGAGACAAGCACAGAATGCTGTAAGGACTCCAGTGATCAGCCTATATAGATTACCACGATGAAGTGGTGATGACTGGCATCACACGTATTCAGATATTTCAACCTGGAAAGACCTCAATGATGAAAGAAGACAAAACTAGAATTCACAGAAATACAATGCAATAGGCAAAGAAGCCACTGATGAAAAAGAAATCTCCCAAAGCTTATCATGAATATCTAGAAAGTTTAGGAAAATACTGTACCCATGAGCTGAGGACAGGAATCTACAGGGATGTCATTCAGAAAGCACAAAAGAATAAAACAAAAAGATAAAAAAAAATACATCAGAGAAGATAAGCAGCTTGGGAAAAAGTCTGAACAAAATTTAATGCATAGTAATAGAAGTTCAAAAAGAGCAAGAACAGAGAAAATTGAGTATAGAAAGTCATCAAGAAGGTAATTTTAAAGACATTTCCCCAGACTGAAGGCCAAGAGTTTTTAGATTGAAAGGGCTCACAGGAAACATAAACAATGAATGAAAATAGACTCCTGTAGGGCAGAACTTCAGAACTGAATTACAAAGGAATGATTCTCAAAGCTTCTAGACGGAAAGACAAGTCACACACAAAGCACCAAAAATCAAAGTAACCCTGTTAGCTAGGAGAATGGAGGATTCCTTTAAAAATTAAAGGAGAAAAAATCTAGGTAAAATTCCATAAAGTTATAAATCAAGTAGAAAGAAAAAAAANAAAAAAAAAAAAAAAGAAGTAGAGTGCCCTCTCACGGTTTGACTAGCGCTGAAGCTAGAGGGTCCCCCACCCTGAGTTACCCTAAGACGTCAAAGCCAAGCATCACAAGGCTATCTAGTGAAGGGAATGTCGAGGACCAGCTGCCACCTGGAGCCAGTGGGATGCCAAGGCAAAGAGACACTGACCCTACCACCCACCCACCCTACCACCCTCCTGGCTGCCCCTCCCCCCCCCACTGTCCCCGGAGCCACCTACTCTTGGGAAAGGAGCCGTCAGGGATGTAGAAGGCACCCACGGTGATACCTACAAGGATCAGGAATTTAAAAAACCAAAACCTGCAGGAGAAATGAAGAGGGGAGCTGAGTGGTAAGCGGTGGGGACATACAGGGCCAGAGCAGAGGCAGCCCAGAAACTCCACCCCAAGAAACAGGTCCTGGGAGAGGTGAAGGGCCTTCCTGGTGATAGACATAGGTGCTTTCCCTCTCTGAGAAAAATCCTGGAGCTCAAACCAGTGGGAAGAACCAAGCAACGAGACTGTAACTAAACTGCTGGGGGAGCTCAGGCAAACCGCTACCCTCTCTGAGCTTTTTCCTCACTTGAAAAATGGATGTTAGTAGGGGTTGGAGATAGCTCAATTGGTGAAGTGATTGTCATGTAGGCATGACGACTGCCATTTGATCTCCACTAATCACATAAAAATCCACACATGCTTGTCCCTGGGGGCTGGCTAGCCAAGCTATTGGAATCAACCCCAAGTGAGAGACGGTGTTTGGCTCCTAGGAACAGCGGAGGCTGACATCTGGCTTTTAATGAGTCTGAGGGCAGAGTCTAGAGATCTCTGGGGACAGACAGAGGAGAGAAAAGCCCTGCGGGGGGTGTGCCAGGGTGTACGCGGTCGCCCCCCCTCACCCATTCTGGATGGCTGCTCGCGGGTCCCGGCTACTGCGGACACAGATCATTAACAGCATGAAGAAGAAGAAAAAGGCTGCCGTGGCGAAGCACATGCGGTAGACAGCGCGGAAACCCAGCAGGGAGCCGCAGTCCAGGGGGCCCTGCAGGACCACGGGTTGCTGGGTCCTGTCCTCACACACCCAGGGCAGCTGTGGAGACAACAGAGGATTGAGAGTCCCCACTCACCAGAACCCTGCAGTCTGCCATCAGGTCTGAGCCTGCCTCCATCTCCAAGGCCTGTTTCCCATCCCGTGCTGGTCCGAACACTAAGAAAGGTCACCCCTCAGGCCCCTAGCCCATCATGGCTCCGGCTTAGGTGACCATTTCTGTGCCATCCCTGCCCACCCCCTATCTCAAGACTGCGATGTGTGAAGCCCTACTTCCCAGAATGGTCTCCCCCGCCACGGCCTCTGCGTTCGGTAGAATCCCTAAGAGGCCCACGGAACCCCCGGGAGGGTCGGCCTCTCTACGGACTCTGCAGGCATCCACACCAATGCACTGGCCAAGACAAGATTCCCACCCTGGGCTTCCGCACTCGAGGGGAGACGCACTCCCAGGACCTGCCTGTAGAGGGCAGTCGTGGTGAATAGAAGTCTCCTCCGAGCCCCACCCTGTAGGAGGGTCAGGTGTCCTCCCACCCTGCCACCAGCACACCATCAGTACCTGAGACTTCAGCTTTACCTGGCCTGTGGAGGGCGCGGCGATCCGGCGCCTCCCAAACCCCTCCCCGACACTCACCTTGTAAAGCTGACTCTCCACTCCGGGGCTCAGCATGATGATGGACACCAGCACCCCCAAGAAGAGGAAGCCGGTGAAGAGGAGGCGGCTCACCGTGGAGTTGCGGGTTGAGGGGCAACAGCCGCATAGGATGCAGGGGGCAGAGCCGCAGAGGCAGGATGCCTAGGGGAGACAGGGACGGTAGCCTCGTTGGTCCCCTTCCCCGTGTGAGCACGCAGCACCCACCAGCAGCCATATCTGATGAGCTGGGGAGGTGACCCCGTTCAATCTTCCAGCCGAGGGCTAAAACTGAATCCATACAGGACCTGCCACAAAGCCTACTGTAGGCAGCAGAAGAGGGCTGGGGTCACACTGTTTATCGCTCAGGTGGAGGGAGTGGTTAAAAAAAAAATCCAGAGGGCTGGAGAGATGACTCGGCAGTTAGTTATGAGCACTGACTGCGCCAGGCGGTGGTGGCGCACGCCTGTAATCCCAGCACTTGGGAGGCAGAGGCAGGCGG
>BDUI01000261.1:23811-37742 GCA_002335545.1 Apodemus speciosus
CTCTCCCCAGGATTAGAAAAACAATAAGCCATTATTGGAGAGAGGAGCCCCAATCCACTGAGTAGCCTGCAAGTTGTACAGGGAGCTCCATGGATGCTCTCTTATGAGGACATTCATGTTGGGTGTGTGTCCAGTGATGGGAAGTGTCTTGAGTCATTCATGAGGAAGAACCCCTCACCCATGCTCCTGTAAATTGCTGCTTGCCTTAGGCATTCTATTGTGATAAAACACTATGACCAAAAGCAACTTGGGGAGAAAGAGGCTTATTTCAGTTTTCATGTCTCAACCATATTTTATTATGAAGGGAAATTAGGGCAGAAACTTGAGGCAGGAACTTAAAGTTGGAACTGATGTAGAGTCCATGGAGGACTGCTTCTAACTGTCTTGCTCTTGGTGGCTTGTTTAGARTCTCAGACCACAAGCACAGGGGTGGCACCACTGATAATGGGCTGGGCCATCCCACATCAATCATTACTTAAGAAAATACCCTTAGAGCTTGTAGCTGAATCTTTTGAGACATTTTTTAAATTGAGTTTCTCTTTTCTTGGATGACTCTAGCTTGTGTTGACATAAAAACTAGCCTGCATACTCCATTATACTCCTATGTTCACTAAGATAGACTTACATATAATCGTTAGTTTGATCTGCCATTGCTTCCCTTATGGTATGAATAAACATTCATTTTTGTATCCCCACAAAAGTCACACACCAATAATAATAATTTAAAAAGAAATTTCAGATAGATTTAGAACATAGTAAGAAAACCAGGAAGGGGAAAGATGACATTCAGATCACCAGGTCCCAAATGGAGATGATGCTAACATCACTGGGAAAAGGCTGAGAGCCTGCTTGTTATCCTGGTTAGATTTTTGTCAGCTCAATACACACTCAGGTCATTTGGAAAGAGGAAACCTCAATTGAGCAAATGCATTCTATCAGACTGGTCTGAAGGCATATCTGTGGGATCATTTTCTTGAGTGCCCTTTGTGGGCACTCCCCTAGATAGATGGTATTTAGTAGTATAAGGAAGCAAGCTAAGCAAGCCATGGAGAGAAATCCAGTAACAAGCATTCTTCCAGGTCTTCCAGGTTCCTTCTTGGACTTCCCTTCATGATGGACTACAGTAGGTTCCTGCTGTAATCTGAAATAAACCCCTTTCTAAGTTTCTTTTGTCATAGTGCTTTATTACAGCAATAGAAAGCAAACTAAGATAGTTGTTGAAACACTATATTTTTAGATGTCTACACAGGCTGATAACATTCATGAAGAAGGAAGAGGATTCTCCCTTGGGCTAAGAGACAAGCACAGAATGCTGTAAGGACTCCAGTGATCAGCCTATATAGATTACCACGATGAAGTGGTGATGACTGGCATCACACGTATTCAGATATTTCAACCTGGAAAGACCTCAATGATGAAAGAAGACAAAACTAGAATTCACAGAAATACAATGCAATAGGCAAAGAAGCCACTGATGAAAAAGAAATCTCCCAAAGCTTATCATGAATATCTAGAAAGTTTAGGAAAATACTGTACCCATGAGCTGAGGACAGGAATCTACAGGGATGTCATTCAGAAAGCACAAAAGAATAAAACAAAAAGATAAAAAAAAATACATCAGAGAAGATAAGCAGCTTGGGAAAAAGTCTGAACAAAATTTAATGCATAGTAATAGAAGTTCAAAAAGAGCAAGAACAGAGAAAATTGAGTATAGAAAGTCATCAAGAAGGTAATTTTAAAGACATTTCCCCAGACTGAAGGCCAAGAGTTTTTAGATTGAAAGGGCTCACAGGAAACATAAACAATGAATGAAAATAGACTCCTGTAGGGCAGAACTTCAGAACTGAATTACAAAGGAATGATTCTCAAAGCTTCTAGACGGAAAGACAAGTCACACACAAAGCACCAAAAATCAAAGTAACCCTGTTAGCTAGGAGAATGGAGGATTCCTTTAAAAATTAAAGGAGAAAAAATCTAGGTAAAATTCCATAAAGTTATAAATCAAGTAGAAAGAAAAAAAAATACAGGTTTTACAGTAAGCAAGACTCCCAGAGCATTCCTGACAAGCACAACCCACCATGCTGGTTAGTTTTATGCCAACTTGATGTAAGTTAGAGTCATCTGGGAGAAGGGACTTTCAATTGAGAAAAATGCCTACCAGATTGGTCTGTGGGTATTTTCTTGATTAATGGTTAATGTGAAAGGCCTACTCAATGTGAGTGGTGCCACCCTCCAGCTGATAGTCCTGGGTGCTACAAGGAAACAGGCTGAGTAGGTCATGAGGAGCAAGCCAGTAAGTAGTTTCTTTCCAGGCTTTTGCTTCAGTACCTGCCTGTAGGTTCCTGCTATGAGCTCCTGTCCTGACTTCGCTCATTGATGGAGTGTGACCTGAGAGATGTAAGCACAAATAATTTCCGTTTTTCTACAGGTTGCTTTTGGTCGTGATGTTTAATTGCAGCAATAGAGACACTAAGACATAACTCCCCCCTACACACACACACACACACACACACACACACACACAAACACACACACATACATGCACACACACAATTGATGAAACAAACAAAGAAGGAGAGACAAGTTTAACACAGGAGAGAAGCACAAAGAATCTCTCTAATTGTAGCAAGTTGGAATTCAAGATGGCTGCTCTTCATGACCACAGAGACCCCAAAATCCATGGGGTTGGAAAGAAAATACATATCCAAAGGCAGTGTAAGTGTCTGTCTATGGCCTGCCTCCTCCCAAAATGAACAGAAAGGTTTTGTGTAAGTCAACCAAACTGCTGTATTTATTGTTGAGGGACAATGGCATAAACAAATTGAGATTGAGAATAAACAAAGAGAGTTTAAAGTATGGTTATATTAAAGTCTCTCTCTCTGTCTCTGTCTCTGTCTCCATCTCTGTCTCCCTCTTCTCTTCCCACTCCCCTTGTTCAGTCTCTTGTGTCCACATACAAGAGTGAAGAGGAAAACATGAATCTGACAGTATGAGAATAGGCCCGCTTTGCTTTGTAAGCAGTTGTTCAGACTCTCTTCTTTCTACTAGTAGAGATTGGATTGCTCCCTGAAAATGTATTTGTTAGTTACTATTTTTTAAAGGGTCACTATAATTATCCATCATGGATGTTGGGAATATGAGAGGCTCAGCAGGAAATCTTCCCTCTTGGGTAGAGATGGTAGCAGAGGCCTTGTAGTACAAGTGGGTTGCCGAGTTGTCTTTACTGGGCCAAAGCAAGGTGCTTCTGATGTTGGGTGAGCCAGATCCTCAGTTTTGCTATAAGGAAACCTCTACCTCATAGGGAGAGCTATGTTGAAGGAAACTGAACCTTTGTTTTATACAATAAGAGCCCAGGGCTTTGTAAATGAATCTGCGATTCTCAGTCCAGTCATTGGAGTCTTATGCAATGGAACCTATCTGTACAAAGGAATGCCAGAGCATGTATCTATGTATATGAATAGTCTTAAGTATAAGTTTTATGACTATAAAAGAAATACACAGCTACTAGGTTGTTTTGGAATAATTCTGGTGTAAACCAATGCTGCTTAGCTTCACTATGACCAATTATTTAGAATATATAAGTGTTTAAATGGAGGCATCATTGAGGAATGCCTTTCAGAATGTCATGGAGTGCATAGTCTGTCTCCACACATGAGAAATCATGGGTAGGTCCCTTCTCAGTAGGTAGATGTGGCTCAATCTCACCCTCATGGGTATTCTCACTTCTTCTCTAAGTGTATCATCCATCCCTCAAAGTTAATGTTGTTTCTTTCTCTCTATCTCTCCCTCCTTCCTTCCCCCCACTGTGTGTGTATGTGTGCATACATGTATATGCGTACATGTGTGAGCCAGAGCCCCACCTCAGGTATAGTTCTCAGGATGCCTTGACCTTGTTGAGACATTGACCTGGGATTTGCTGACTAAGCCTAATTGGGCAGCAATGGCACACTACCGTGCCTTAGCTTTTGATGTAGGCGCTGGTTTGAACTCAGGACCTCATGTTTGCACATCAAACATTTTACTGGCTACACAATCTTCGTAGAACACAGAGTTTATCTTTTTAGTCTACTAATGCCATCCCTTCTCAGTTTTTTATACTTAACTTTGACAGTTAAAAGGATGATGACCAGAATGAAATTATTCCTTTTACATCTGCTTAGAAAAGCTGCTAATGGAGTTTAAAATGTTGTTGCTATTATTCTATCAGAGGAAATTTATTTTATTTTTATTTTCACATGATAAGAAAGATCAGACATATTTCATTTTACCAGAATTAATTGCTTTTGCAGAGAACATGCATTTGCCCTACAACAAAGTAATTCCTGTGTGTGTGTGTGTGTGTGTGTGTGTGTGTGTGTTTTGTATGTCCCAAATCCCAATATCATGTTTAAAATGTGAGTTTCTTAGCTGGTCTTACTTGTGGCTTATCCTTAAGAAAGAATATTTGTCATATATGATTCTATATTGTCTTGTTGATTTGTCTAGAAAAAATATTCATACTCTATTTGCTTACACAGAAATAAACAATATAGGCAATTATGGTGCTATCAGCCAAGAATTTATTAAAGCACATGAATATATATATATATATATATATATATATATANCCCCCCCCATCCCTGGACTCAGTGTCCTTATCTATGAAATGAGCTCTTGGGCAGGACACTAGCTTGGCCAAGCTTAGAATCTGTATGTAGACAGCTCTGAATTTCGTGGCATCTCTGGTATCCCCACTTCCTCTTTGGCAGTCCTCAACAGTTCACCACCATGTGGTGCTTATGGCTTGGTGGCTACACGCCAGCTTAATGCAAAATGTGTCCCTGCACCCCTCTCCATCCTGTTTAATTCCTACACTGGTGAGGGGAGGGTCCTGTTGTTCCTCTGACAGACATGGAGAGGATTATGTGCTGCCCACGGTAAGCACATGGGAAGATGCCAAGCCAGGGTGTGAGCCCATGCCATGCACAGTCCTTCAAATGTACAACCCTCCCTAAAACTGATGGCCGTACAGGCTATGTGACTCATCCTCTGTGAGCCCAGCCTATCTCCTCCTCTAAAGCAGGACGCAGGTGTCCAGTGCCAATGCCAGGCGGAAGTGGACATGTGGGTCACAGCCAGGAGAACACAAAAATCTCCCATCAACCCGGGCACCCAGAAACACCTGGGGTCTTCCCGTCTTTCCATCAGAACTTCTCCTGGGTCTGGAGAAACAGCTCAGTGGTTAAGAGTGCTTGCTGCCATCATGAGGACCAGAGTTCAGATCCCAGAGCCATGTAACATCACGGGTCTCGTGAACACCTGCAACCAAACTTCTGGGCAGAGTGGAGACAGGAGGATAGCTGGAGCTAGCTGGCTTCCCACCTTGCCAAGAAAGCATGAGCCCCAGGTTCAAGGAAAAGTTAGAGAGGACATCTGACACTCTTCTGGCTTCTGATAGACACACCTGTGTGCATGCACATATGCTTGCACATGCATTCACACATACAAATCAATACATCTTTAAAACTTTCACTCGCGTGGTGGTGCATGCCTGTAATCCCAGCTCTTGGGAGGCAGAGGCAGGCAGATTTCTGAGTTCGAGGACAGCCTGGTCTACAGAATGAGTTCCAGGACAGCCAAGGCTACACAGAGAAACCCTGTCTCGGGGAAAAAAAAAAAATTCACTCCCGGGCTGGAGAGATGGCTCAGTGGTTAATAGCACTGCTCTTCCAAAGGTTGTGAGTTCAAATCCCAGCAACCAAATGGTGGCTCACAACCATCCGTAATGAGATCTGATGCCCTCTACTGGGGTGTCTGAAGACAGCTACAGTGTACTTACATATAATAAATAAATAAGTCTTAAAAAAAAAAACAAACAAAAAAAAMACAACCCTTCACTCCCATGGGGCCACTTGTCATGGAAGCGGGGTGCTGCTGGCATTAAGGAGAGTCTCCCTGCACTGCCTAATACTGCTTTGTTGTGAGGAAATCATTGAATCTAGCTGATCCAGCTTCTCCATCAAAATGGGGATGGGTTCTCTGAGACAATTCCCAGGCACAGGACTCAAGCTAAGGATGATCAGAAACTTTGGATCTTTCTTTTAGCTCATTTTAAGTTTTAACTTTTAGTTTTTGGTTTTTCAAAATAGGGTTTCTCCATGTAAGTTCTCACTTAAGTGAGTCCTAGAACTCACTGTGTAGACCAGGCTAGCCTCAAACTCAGGGATCCAACTGCCTCTGCCTCCCAAGTGCTGGGATTAAAGGCGTGCGCCGCCGCCACCGCCACCGCCGCCACCACCACCAGGCAGGAGCCTGCCACCATTCCCCAAGTGCTAAGATTGTGGGTATGTGCCGTCATGCCTAGTTTATGCCATACTGGGGATCGAACCCAGGGCTTCATCCATACTAGGCAAGTACTCTATCAACTGAGCCACAAACCCAGCCAGAAACAGGAATAACATCAACCACATCACTGGGGTCTCTGAAGATTAATCAGAAGGGCACATATAGAAGGCGAGGTTACTGTTGATTGTCAGTTTGACAGGATACAGAACTATCTGAGAGACAGGCCTCCAGGCATGTCAATAAGGGATATCTAGATTAGTTAACCAAGGCGGGTTGACCCATGTAAATGCAGATGACAACATTCCCTGGGCTAGAGTCCCGGGCTGAAGGAAGTGAGGGAGACCTGAGCACAAGCATTGCTCTTCCTCTGCTTCCTGACTGCCGGGGCCATGTCACCAAGCTCCGGCCACAAGGGCTGCTCTGCCTTAATAGACAGACCCTGACCGTGAGAAAGAGAAGCCCTCCCCTCCTTAAGTTGCTTTCGTTGGGCATTTTGTAGCAGCAAGGAAAGTTAACTATTTATAAATAAGTATCCTTCTTGTGGTGCCGGGACAGAGTCACAAGGTAGCTCAATTCCTGGGTGCCGCTGACCTATAACAAGGTCAGAGTGAGCGGTGGCCCCTGTGGGCATGGTCACCTCTAAAACAGGAGAGCAGTGCCAGAGGGCTTCATGGAGGATCAGTGGGACAGCATGATCCAGGAAACTAAATGTCAGAGGAAACAAAGCCAGGGGCGGGTCCTTTACAGATGTTAGTCACTACACAGCTTCCAATTCTCCCCCAGAATGTGGTGCGGGTGTGAGTAAGAGAAGACACCACAGAATGTGGTGGCGCACGCCTGTAATCCTAGCACTTGGGAGGCAGAGGCAGGCGGATTTCTGAGTTCGAGGTCAGCCTGGTCTACAGAGTGAGTTCCAGGACAGCCAGGGCTACACAGAGAAACCCTGTCTCGAGAAAGAAAAAAAAAAAAAAAAAAAAAGAAAGAAATTATTCCAAAAAAATTTCCCACACTAAGGGCAGCTCAGTAATTTTAGTATCATCTTGTATTCCTAGGATTTCTTTTAAATTATATGCTATAAATGATCTCAGAAATCACAGAGCTGGCTATATAATTAATTGTCACAAGCCCAGGATATGCAAAATAAATGCTATTTTATTTCGTTTTCTCTGAAGTCAGAATACAACAGTTCCTGATTTGCATTATAATAGCAGAAAGAATCCAGTCATTGCTAATGGTCTATGGGACTTATAGATGCCCCGCCCCCTCTCTTTTAGAGCAACAGTACAGGCTGGTCTGTCCTGGGTTTCCCAGGACATCTTTCTCCTCCAACGTCCCGAAGATGAGCAGTGCCCAGTGCTCAGACTGAAAGCAGTGTGTGTGTGTGTGGGGGGAGGCCGGGGGGGTTCTTTGCAGGTGTGGGAAGGCATTACTCTAAATTGAGTGTCAGTCTGTGATTACGCCGAGGGAGCAGAGCACCCGTGCTTACTGTCTGGCTGCTCTCAGCAGTACCACTCGGCAGGGCTGACAGCAACTGCATCAATCCACAAAGGCGATTGATGAAAGGATGTACCTTAGAATACAAATTTAGAATATAAAAAACTTCCCTAAGTATTCAAGGAGGTTGAAAAGACTTGAAGATCTCAACTGCTGTTTGAGTTCTCCTCCATATATATTAAGTATTAATATGCATTGGTGCACATGATATTTCTGATATTCGAAATCACGGTATTAAATATGTTTAAAATTTTATAGGATAATTTCTACTTGTGCACACATGTAACATACACACAAGCAAATAAGGCTAACCGTTGTGACGTTTCAGTGATCATCAAACATGGCCAGGAGGACTGATCTTGTAACACAATAGTCGGGAAGAGAGTTTTGCAAGACTCCTGGGAACGGGGTTTTCGAGTCCACATAGCAGGGCTATGAAGACCGCGAATGAAGTGTTAAAGCATTCTCAGCTGAATTCCTGCCCCTGCTCAGGCTGAGGTGTTTTAGATGGAGGCCGTCCTGTGATGTGTAACTTCTGGACCTCTCCGTTGTCCTTCGCATCAACACTCCCATCCTTGTTGTCTTCTGAGACACATTTCATGCTTACCGTGTCTTAATTCGCACAAACATGAACACCTTTCTGCGGATTTTCTCTACATTCATGTGTGCACCAGTGAATTCAGAGGGACAAAAGCGCAACAGAACCTGGAGTGACCCGACCATGGTGCAGGGGTGACAGCCAGCTGCAGTGGAAAATTCCCTGCGTAGCAGTCACCTCTTCTTCTAACCTATGCCCAGCATGCCTTGCGTGGAGAGGTGACACTATCCCCGGGGGCTCTGTGGCTTCCTTCTTAGATCTTATACAATCAGAAGAAAGAGGGTACTGCCGACACTACCCAGTCTTTGTGGGTATTTGAATTATCAAATCCATTTGAATGACCAAGTCCAGAGTGGTTGCCAGCATCCATCTGCAGAGGACAAACCTGACTTCCTGCTATGTGTAATTCACAGGCACTCTATGTGAACAGGACTTTTGCTCTTCCCACTTAAAAAGACTAAAGGTTCATTTGCTCTCATTAAAGCAATATAGATGTAGACATTTAATCAACKTCACCAGTCTCATTAGCACAAACTGCTTCACATGGCTCTGTAAGAGTCTGGGTTGCTGTTCCCTAAGAAACCATGGCCTTGTGTGATATTTACACTGTGTAATCCTGGTGTCATGGTCCTTGAAGGCATCTGTGTGCTTGTAGGTTCCAGCCCTGGGTTCTCTTACAGATGCACAGACTTCTGAGGAAGAGTCTCAGAGCATGGATGGCCAAGGTAAAATCAGAACGTTCCTTTCCTCTGATATCTATGAGCTTGGTTTTCCATGTGCAGGTGGATCCACGGACAGGAAACAACCCTTCTGAGGGGACATACGGACCCCAAGAATGGCTCACAAGGCAAAATCTGCTTCCTGGCAGATTTCAATCTGGCACTGCTTCACAGAAAGGCCTGGGTTTTCTTCTTTGCTTTGCCAATTGTTTTACTTTGTTGTAGAAGGAGGAAGGTAAGAAAAGAGGGACAGCAGACTCTTCCAGTTTTGGTACCTTGAGCTGTAAAACGATTATTAAAATAATTACTTCCTAAATTAATCTGAAAAGGAAGGGAGCAAGGAATAAATAGTGAATTCTGGCACAAATAGCTTTGCTAGTCAGTGAGTGTAATTAAAATGCTAGGAACTGGGCTGGAGAGATGGCTCAGYGGTTAAGAGCACTGATTGCTCTTCCGAAGGTCCTGAGTTCAAATCCCAGCAACCACATGGTGGCTCACAACCACCCACAACCATTTGTAAGAGATCTGACACCCACTTCTGGAGTGTCTGAAGACAACTACGGTGTACTTACATATAATAAATAAATAAATAAAAAAAGGCAAGGAACTGTCTCCTTTACAAAGTGTGGGTATATAGAAATATGTGTATGGTTATAATTGTACTTTTTCTGAAGACATTTCAATGTCTTTTCTTAAAAATAGATGCTAATATCTCTATGTTTATGTCAAAGGAGAAGGAAAATAAATTCTTTACTAGGATGTAACACTTTTTGTATTAGGATTCATTTAATGCCTATTTTTTCTGCTGCTAAGCATTTGTTTATTTAATGAGTTAATTAAAATATTCTGTCTTTAAATCTTGACTGCTCACGCTTATTTAGTAGTGGTGACCCAAGCAAGGTTAACACTCTGAAATACTTTTTCCTATAATGAAAGCAAATGGTCTCATTAACCTGAACATTATCCACTCTTTTACCCACAGAGACACCAGACACTGATTTATGAATTACTGACTGCTTTTCCCTCACAGGGTCCTTTTTCATGACTTTTTATGCTAGAGAACATTTAAAACACATTTCCTCTACCTTTACTTGATGGGCAGAAACCTCTGGGTGAAATATCAATGCCTCGAATTGCAAACATTTCTGTTCTCACCTGCTCTAGTGGCATAATTAAGGTTGAGCTGTTGGAGGAAGAAAATGATCTTAAATTGTTTTGATATTAGCAGGATAAGTAGGCTGCAATTCACAAGTTGACTGATCATGTGGCTAATTAAATATGCAACTAATGAGATAAAATTTGAGCATGATATTGTTTAAATAAATTCCAGGTGGATTGCCCTCAACAACTGGAGCAGGGGCTGTCCCTAAGTTGTTGCCTGTCTGTGGAATCCGTTCCCCTGACGGGCTTCCTTGCCTGGCCTCAGTGGAAGAGGATGTCCCTAACCCTGAAGAGACGATATGCCAGGGTGGGGGGGGGATACCCAAGGGGTACCTCCAACCTCTCAAATGAGAAGGGGAAGGGAAAAGGGGGAGGGACTATGTGAGGGGGGATAGGAGCAGCAATTTGGAATTAAGATATATAAATAAATGAGTTAATAGGAAAAATTCTATATGGATTATCATTTCTGATTATCTATCAGTGTGACTTAAGTACCTTTCTAATTATAATCTCCAACATTTGCCACCTATTCTTATCGTCATTCATAATATGTATAATCTGCATATATACATGCATATACATACATATACATACATACATACATACATACATACATACATACATACATACTGGTATATACTGTCAAGGTTCTGTATTAAGTAGCTCTCTTGGCTATGCTATTTTGGCCCAGCTTTGGTGGGAGGAGATTCTTTGAGTCTTGGCAAGGCTGTAAGGTCAAACAAATCTGCAGCCAGAAATTCCAGCCCTGATAGGAATTAACTTCTGACATTCTGACTCGCTTCTTCACTCTCTTGATTAAAGTATTTTACAGAAACTGATTCTTGCTAATGTCCCTGAACCCAACCACACCTCTTTCTGAAATGAGTTTGGGAGAAGCAGGATGTAAGTTGCTACTTTTTGTTGCAGAGAAATACAGAAGATTCTCTTGGAAGGGTCATCCTTGAGGACAATGCTTAAGGACAACCCAGGGGCACAAAAGAAATTAAATGCAAGCCTTACACCTCATCTCCAACTAAGATATAAAAACTCTATCCAGGTAAACACACTTAACACTTCCATGAAATGAACGGTGGTTTGCAATTATCAACAGATGTGAGCTAATATGCCTACTTCAGCAGCTACTGGCCTGATGTTCTGAATATACTGAAGATCAGGAGAAAGCTCCTTTAGAGTAAACAGACCCACCCACCTTTTTTTCCACAAACAGCAGGCAAAGCTTTACAGAGCAGGTGCTCTCCCTCTTAAAGAGGATGTTTGTTGGGGAAGAGAAAACAGAACTATTTGGTTTAGGAATGGGAAATAAGAGYGTCTTTGTGAGAGGTCAAAGGTGAGCTATGATGAATAAAACGTTGGAGGGACAAACAAGATTGCTCTTGAATGACATCACTATAAAGAATTTATTTTTTTCCGTTTAACATGTTGATTAAAGGACTATCTCAGGACCAGACTTTCTGATTGGCTCTTTATAACTCATCTTTATATCTCGGCTTTTTTTTTTTTTTTTTTTTTTTTTAGCATGCCCCTTCCCCTAACCCCTTTGCTAATCACCAGATCAGAAGGGACACAATTTCTACAAACACACCAACATTTCTACAGTCCTTCCCTTGCTTTTGGTATTGTAAACTGGCATCAGTGGGATGCCTGAAAATGGGAGTTGCTAACAGGTGAACTGCATATTCCAAGATGTAGATTAGCCACACAGGTGCGATATGGTGGNTGTGGGAGAGAGAAAGAAAATAAATATTATTGGGCTCAGTCTTCATATTCATTGCGTGGATAGGGAGATGGATGGAGGAAGGAATCGGTGGGAGGTGGCTGGGTAGATGAATGGTTAGGGAGATGAAGGAAAATACGATAGAGCAAAAGTACTAGGCGGTGTCTTGTGGGCTCCAGGCAGCAAGCATGTAGACACTTTTCTTTCTTTCTGTTCTCTTTATCATAGCTGCTGGGTTGTTTTAGAGTCTCACTGTGTTGCTTATCCCAGCCTGGAACTTGTTACGTAGCCAAAGCTAGCCTTGAATTCGTGGCCTTTCCGCCTCTGTCCACCAAGTGCTGACCATGTACTGCCATGCCCGCACAGTCTGTACCAGTCTCTTAACCCTTCTGGATGCTCGAAAGCCTCTTTATAATAGAGCGTATATTGGGGGTGGGGGGCTGGTGGGGTGGTTTGGCAGATAAAGGCTCTTGCTGTCAGGCTTCAGGACTGAGTTTGATTCCCAGGACCTACAGGTGAGCGCTGACTCCGGCCACTTGTCCTCTGACATCCTCACAGACCCTGTGCCTTGCTCCCCACCCCAAATAAATAAACAGGCCTGTCTAAAAAACGCAAACGCGGCCTGAGCTAAGCGCCTACTCCAAAAGATCCATAGACAGCAAAAGAAACGCATCGGAGGCGATTTTAAACTTGCTCCTATTTCCAGGCATCAAGACGCAGCTATGAACCTAGTTTTTTAAATGATTTCTATAATAATCTTGCGAGTCTCTCTATTTCACTGCTTGCTCTCCCCCCCCCGTGTGTGTGTGTGTGTGTGTGTGTGTGTGTGTGTGTGTGTGTGTGTATGTGTGTGTGTGTACTTGAAATGTTAATTTATTAAGCAAAGCATTCCCTAATTACCACCATCCTGTCTCGGGATTTCTTCATTTTTAACTTACTAGAAGACTGGGCTACAAGACCATATTTTGTCAAAAATTAAATTAAATTAGAAATCCAGGCTTTGTGGAGCAGAGCTACAATCCCTGCACTAAGCCAGTAGAGGTAAGATCACACAGGAAGTCAGGTCGAAGCCCAGGATTACCTGCACCCACAGTCAAGCCTGCCCCTATTTCCAGTGAAGTCTCCTTGTCTCTATGTCGCCAGTCCCATTCCTTGGGTATGGGGATATACTGGATTGAGGAAGGGCAGTCACCAGCCCCAGGGCAGCCATAGGGGACTGGGCACTCTATCATCTACAGCTTGGCCAAGCGGCGTCTCCTGGTGAACAGAAGTGTGGGTGTCTGAAGCCTCAGGGTTTCCTGGGGGGAGACAGGGCAAAAGCGGGGTGTCCAGAGCTCCGGAAGCAGCGGCTTCTGCCACACACTCATTACATCCTGTTCTGTCCATCATCTTCCCTCGTCCCGTGACTTAGGTCTAAGCTTTCAGGAGGACCTCACTGTGCAGAAACTGGGGCCTGGAGAGGATGGTGCCTCGTGGGCTGCTGCTAGCCAGGAGCAACACCAGCCCACAGCCTAGGGGCCCAGCAGAAAGAAATCCCAGGTCCCACAGACCCAGAGAGGAGGCACAGAGTACATTCCTGCCCATAGTTCATGCCCTGGACCTAAGCCAGGAGGGAGAAAGAAACGACGTGTGACTTGGGTTCTCATCCCAGCGTTACTAAAGGATCCTGTTAGGGTAACCCTGGGCAGCTTCCTACCCCTGTCTGGACTGAAGTGCCTGTCTATAAAAAGAATAGTTTGTGGACCAGCAAGATCAGGTGAAGGTGCTTGCTACCAGGTCCAACAACCTGAGTTTGATCTCTGGGACCCACATGGTGGAAGGAGAGAACTGACTCCCAGAAGTTGTTCTCTGGACTCCATACATACATATAATATAAATAAGAGGAAGGAAGGAAGGAAGG
>BDUI01000261.1:39196-67660 GCA_002335545.1 Apodemus speciosus
TTTTTGGTGTTGCTTAAAATTTGAAGGCATGGAGGGTTGCAAACAGACACACTCATTTTTCTTATAACCTTCTTCCTGTTGTGTATTGAAAGTAAGATGACCCAATTTATGTTCAGCATTAGCTTTTCCAGGGATTCTGCTATTTGAAAAGAAAATGACTACAGGATCATGGATGATGCAACACGTTAAAAAATTTCAGACCTGCCGCTGAGACTCTTTCTCCCCTGGGCCCCAGAAAAACTCAGTAGTAGTTATTAGCACATAACTGCCTGTGGTTAGAATTATGTAACTGGCCTTCAGCAGTATGATGTAGTGTGAAAGAAATCTCTTCATTCCAAGGTGTTTCCTAGGTTACAAAAAAGATGCAGCTTTTTGTTAATGACTCTGAAAATGTTCCTCATTATTAAGGCTTGCATCAAAATCATAGAAAGCATAAGACCTCTCTCTCTCTCCCTCTCTTTCTCTCTCTCTCTCTACACACACACACACACACACACACACACAAACACACACACACACACACACATACACACACACACACACACGGATTCATCTCTCTCTGTTTGCCATGCAGAATAGCAGAAGCTAATGCTGAACATAAATCGGGTCATCTCACTTTCAATACACAACAGGAAGAAGGTTATAAGAAAAATGAGTGTGTCTGTTCGCAACCCCCCATGCCTTCAAATTTTGAGCAACACCAAAAAAAGATGTAGCCTGTGAAATAGTTGCTTCCATTAACAATTATGGCTCATGTCCCATCTCTTTGGTCTTGATGCTCATCTCAGAAAAGCCCCAGCAGCCTCTTGAAGTACTGCTGAGCAATCCATGCTCAACTAGGACCCAAATTTTAAAAGCAAAAAATTAAAGGGAATGTTTCCAGAAAGCTCACCAAGAAATCCTCTTGCAGATAGTAGAACCCAAATTCAGAAAACCCCAAGAACATGACATTTTAACTTCTTTATTCCCACGTCTTTTCGTGTACTTATCCATAGTCCTGCAGCTCCATGGACCTGAGAACTCATATAATTTACTGATAATAAAAGTACTCGATTAGTACTATTTTTTAATAAGGTGAATATGCTTCTCCACTATGACCTTATAGATGGATAACCTATGAGACATGCTCAGTCGATGTCTCTTCACGTGGACTTTGAGCAAACTTTATTTTTATTTTATTCAAATTTTTGAATAAAAAAGGAGAAATTATTTAATAATACATAAAAATACATGTTTCATATGAAATCTAAGCCCCCACTGTGGTGGCACAAGGGTACAATATCTCAAGTTGGGAGTTAGAGGTGGGGGAATTATCAGTTCAAGGCCAGCCTGGGTTATATTGCCCCCCCAAATAATAGTTAATATAATTTCACATATCTGAAATTATGTTAGTGCCCATAAATAAAGTTTCATTGGAACACAAGCACAAGATTGTTCATTCACTTATGCTTTATTTATAATTGTCTCATGCTATAACAAAACTGAGTAGAATACCAAGGTCACTTCGCCGCAAAGCCTTTTACAGGAAACAGGTATTGATCTCTGAATTAGAATCACACATACATTTCTAAGTGTAGATGTGAAGAAAGAATCATCCTGATTTACTACTGCCCAGGGTCATTGCATTTTATACAATCTATTATTAGTACTTAATAATTTGAAGACCTCTCATATTGGTAGAGTTCTTTTACACTGCTGATATTTAACCATCACAGCCAGGGCAAGCTAAGATTATTCTACAATTACAGTGAGTCAGAGGGAAATTGCTCTTCCCACAGTGAGCGAGACTTCAGAAGGAAACAGAACCCAGTGAAAAGGAAAAAAATTGCTTTATGTCTAAAGCCTTCTTCCAAGTTTCAGCAAATATAAACACTTTGCAAATAGAATAGGGGTACCGGCCCTCTAGGGATGGGGGAGCTTGGGAAGTCTGTGAGACTGAAGAGCCTGGGCCTAGGGCCCCTGCCTATGAAAGAACAATGGGCAAGAAGAAAAGGCTCCAYGTGGCAAGCTTCCAAGGGCTCAGAGTCATCCGGTCTGCCAGCTCAGCCATCTACAGAGTAAGCCTGACAGTCTCTGAGATGGAGAGACCATCACGTCTTCCTCCTATTGTTGTGTTATTATCACTGATAGGGTCCTGACCTCCTAGCAGAAGTACACAATTTTAGATGGGAATGTTCTATAATCTACTTTTTAAAAATAAAGTTCTCACATATTAAGGTTCTCAAGCTGAGGGGAAATGGAGAGAAGAGCATTTTCCATCATGATCTTTATTCTCTCCCTGTGTGGTGTGTGTTTTAAAACAAATGTGTGTTAAAGTGCTTCCTGGAACTGAAAATATAGAAACACACACACACACACACACACACACACACACACACACACACACACTCACTCACATGCATGCACCCATACACACAAATGTGTGGCAGGTGTGGGAAGAGAATTATCACGACTACCTCCATTTTGTGCCTGAACACATGAAGGCTCACAGAGATTTACAGATACTAAGGTTTATAGAATGTAAAACAATGGCAAAATTGGAATCTCACCATTTAGTAGAAATCCCGAGCTATGATTTTATGGCTGCCTTTGTGCTGTAGAATATAATAAAAGCTATACAGCTAGATATATCTGGACTTCCTTTATTTTTTTTTGTTTGTTTTTATGAGACATGGTTTCTCTGTGTAGCCCTGGCTGTCCTGGAACTCACTCTGTAGACCAGGCTGGCCTCGAACTCAGAAATTCACCTGCCTCTGCCTCCCAAGTGCTGGGATTACAGGCGTGTGCCACCACGCCCGGCTGGACTTCCTTTAATACATTAAACTTGTTACATTGTGTCCCAGCAAAGAAGTGCCTTGAGAACCCCATGTGGGACCCACCTCACCCACAGAAGGGCTTCTGGCAAGCTCATGTCATCTTGTATCTGATTTTATTTGATCTAAAGTTGCCCAGAGAGTCCTATGCTTATGCAAAAAGTAAGAGATAACTTTTGAAGGTAAGATAAAAACAGATGGTTCTCAGAGTATGGCATATAAAACCTCACTAGGTGGGATTCTTTGGCTTAATAGGGGAGACTTGTTCAAATGTGTGGGGTAGAGAGATGTTGAAGCACAATACCAAGTGCTAGGTCAGAGTGACAGAAAATCTTATTTCAGCATACATCCAAACCCTTATGAAGACTTTCTACCATAATCAATTGTTGACGTTTGGATTGGTATAAGAAGATAAATTATAACTAGGGAGATAGAACATATGCTATGTAAAAGGTTGTTTATTGAACAAAAATCATGCCCCTTATCTAAACTTGGATGTTTTTTCTTAGAGATCACAAAACATTTAATAGCGGCTTGTCCATCACTGGAAAATGGCAGCTACCAGCTCAAAGAACATAAACATGGAGTTTTCTGCCCATGTAAAGCAGGGGCATGAAGCATTAGCATGTGGTCTCTGGATTCAGGAGGAAGGCCTCCCAGTGCTTCCTTCATTAATTTCTTCTTATGTGATTCCAGGTAAGGGATTTTTGTTTTGTTTTCATATTTTTTTTTTTGAGACAGTGTCTTTCTGTATGGCCCTAGTTGGCCCGGAACTCACTATTTAAACCAAGTATGCCTCAAATTTCAAGAGATCCACATGCCTCTGCCTTGGGAATGCCAGATGAAAGGTGTGTGCCACCAGCCCCAGGAAAGCTTTGTAACCAACCTTTGTCTCAGTTTCGATAGTTATAAAATTATGAAAGTTATGAAAATATGTAAAATGCTATAATGTCTAAATAGAAATTCAGTGAAAGTCATGATAATACGTATGGGCAAGATTCAAAACAGGCATTTGTTCATGACTCCAACTCTAATTCTAGCAGAGATGTTAGACTTCRGAATTATGTTTTCTTGACAAACAACAATGAATCCTGGGTAACGAACGATGTGGGGTATGCTTACTGCATCACTATCCACACTAGTCAAGTCATGAGATCAGACTGGGTGTTCATCAGCAGACTGGACAGACACAGAAAGCACAGCGAATGTATACACATAATTGAACATTCGCTCTCCAAGGGTGGAATTATGCCATTTGCTAGGAGACACAAAGCTGTAAATCCTCACAGTACACAGAATAAGTCAGACACATAAAGACATATCCTGCATGCTTTCTCTCATTATAGGTCCTAAAGTTCTTTATAGATACATATGGATTTATGCATGCATATTTGTATGTTTCTTATATGATCTATAATATTCATATTTGCATGTTTATATTTGGCATAGAAATAGGAGGAACTCAGAGGAAGGAAGAAGACTAGTGCCAGGTGCAAAAGGGTAAAAAAGGGAGGGGTGGGAGATTGTGCATATGTTCAAGTTGATAGTGTACTTGGAAGAAGTTGTCTACAAGAACCACAACACTGTATGATGATTACATATCAATAAAATACTAAAACTTTATTTTTCTCTAGAAATCTTGTTGGATTTATGAAGGATTCAACACAGTATGACTACTTCATCATGGGGAGTTATGCTGTAATTATTAGTCCCATAAGAATAGAGACTAAATATTAGATACATGTTTAGCCACAACAACACATAATTTGATATATGGATCTAAGGATCTAAGGCCTCTGTAGGAATTTAACTAAATCCTTACAACAGCCTTAGGGCATCAGTAAGCACCATTGCACTCCTCAGTGTCATTTCACATATGCAAGAATACAGACATAGAGACACCAGAAAGAGGAGTGCAGTCTTCTATGTTGCTTTATGTCTTATGTTAATAGCAATTATGGACTCCTGGCCTTCCATTAAATCTCATCCTTTTTACATGTTTATGATCTAGTCACTTTATTATAAAGCAAATTTTCTTGATATGAATTATTTATATTAACTTTTTGCTGATTGTGTATTCCATGGAGGGTCATTTTGGGACAGGGCCAATTTGGTTGAGAACTGGGGCTGCAGTGGATGAGTGGTTTCTGGATGGAGTAAGAGTGGGGTCAGTGAACTAGCCATCACGAATGACAGCTGATGACAACAGGCATACTTTAGAAATTGAATTATCATAGAATATAAACAAAACCCAAATGCTAAATATCCAGGCCTTTAGTCAACTGCTGTCTGGAGAAACCCTAATGGTGAAACACACTCAGCAAAGCACGATACAGAACTTTCCAGTGGAAGCCTCCAAGAAAGTCGTATGGTTTATAATTACCCCTGAAAGGACTCCTTATTTAGATCTCTGTGTATGCTTCAAAACCCACTGAATTTATTTTCATTTTAAAAACAGGGAGTAGAACCAGTCCTATTACCAGCCACTGTGTTTGAATTGAACCAATTACTCAAATCACAGTGGATCTGAATTAGGGATTTATTTTTGCGTGTGTGTATTTTTGAAAACATGCTTCTAGAGTTTTCTATCATTCATCAGCAAGAAGATACTCAAATATTTCAGGAGAGCTGCATCATTTCCACAGGATAGGCTCACAGGCATTGTGGAGCCATTTTGATCCATGGGTGGTCTAAAGTATTTCTAGTTAGTTGATGGTTTTCAATTTGAAAGATAGGATTGTGTGAGAAATTTTTTTTACTGTGCTTCACCCACAGTCCTTGCTTCTTTCTCTGTCTGAGTGGGAAGCACACACACTAGAGCTAAGCAGAAGTTGCAGCAAGGAAAACACCCCTGCCCTGGTGCCCACCAGACTGCAGGGCCTTTACCCCTCCATTGGTCATAGCTGACTCAGCCTTTGTGGGTTAGGTTGGGGAAATAGTGACTTCATCAGTCCTATCTCCTTTCCTCTGGGAGAGAAACAGACCTGTCCTATTGTAAAATATTATCTGAACTATTTCTATGTAAACCCAGGAAATAATTCTTTTAATTTTCCTCCACAAGTACTCCTGGACCATTCCAGGCTGACCAGGTGGAGGTCTAAGAAGCTGTGGACTCCCTCTCATTATCCTGATGGACACGATGAACACTTTGGATAACTCATTCGAGCATGATAGGAAAGGGTGATGTTTCTTGTGGGCATAATCTAGGCATGAATTATAGAATTTTAAATGTAGCTGGGACATCCTTCCTTGTGTTAATGGGTATGGAAAGCGGGTCTCCAAAGCTGACTTTCTTAGGATGGAGTTGTCTTACCACCAGTGAGAGAATTCAGATGTCTAGGATCCTCCCAGCATTTTTGCATCCCATAGATTATATTCCCAAAATCCTAGGATACTTGTGCCACTCTCAATCCTTTTAGTAAGCTGCATTTCTCTGGATGAGTTATGTACAAAACTGTAGACTTCCTCCAGACTGTTGATTGTCATGCCTTCTAGTTATGACTAGAGACTCCAAAATATCTTTGAAGTAAAGGAACTCATATTTTTCAAGCAAAAAACCACTGATTGCCTTGTTTATCAATGCCTCCTACAGCCCAGCATCAGAAAGAAGGATTGTGAAGCTCTGCAGGGTCCTCACTAATTAGCCTACAGTTCAGAGAACTGATTTTATAATAGAAAATATGAACGTGAAAAACATTGATGGAATTCTCTCCTATCAAGTTGCATTGATTTTTGTGGACTTAAAAGTTAGACAATTTATTCCCCAAGCAACCACTGACTCAGAATTAGACTCAGTTTAGAAGGATCTAGATACTGCTCATGTATCATTTTTACTCAAGAGAAACCAGCTCTCATATTGGGAGGGCTGGGCAGTGACGTTACGATGTGTCTAGGGGAGTTGGCTAAGGTCCCGACAGTTAGAGAAAGAGTTCAGAGTCACTGTCTAATCAGACTAACAAGGCAGAAAAACAAACAAACAAAAACAGCAAGAGAGAATAGGCAAATGGAAATAATTCAATCAAGACAAAAGTTATCCTCTACTGTTTACCAGTAGGTCAGAATTTGGAGAAGGGGCAATGAGCTTTTTGTTCTCTAAGATCTCACACTCGAGGAGTTGTTGGTTGCCTAATTGTGGAGACACATCTCCCTTCCAGCCACCCACTCACTTTTCAGCTCTCAGGTGCTACACTTAAACCACCTATCGGAGCAAGGTGCTCCGGCACACCAGAGGAAAAGTTCTCAACCTCCAGATCCGATGTGGTCCCTTGTAGTATTTACAGTTATATTCTCTTCCAGAAGTCCTTATCAACTATTTTTGTCTTGACAACTTGCCATGTTTAGCATCTGCAGGACTCAATGCAGAGCAGTGAGAAGTGGGCAGAAATATTTTGAATGTTATCATTGTGTTCCTGAGCAAATAACTTGACCTCTCCAAACCTTGCCTTTGTGATTATCAAGTTGGAATCATATCACATGGTCTAGTGTGCCATGTCTCCTGCGAGATACTGGGTGTGATAACTGACTCATTAAGTCGGCTGGAGCCAAGCTTTGGGAGTGCATCCGGGAATGTATGACTGTGCTTTCTCTTCCTGTAAGCAAAAAATCCTAGAGTACTGAGATGATTTCAGAACATCAAGAGACTGATCAGCAGTTGCTTTCTGCTCAGCTACAAAGATAGGGAGATCTACTCCAAAGGAAGAGCTACTATTTTCAGTCCTACACTAGGACTGAAAAAAAAAAAACTCAAGTAAATCAAAGAATGGACAACCAAGATGAAGTGCCAAGAAGAGCGAAGGCAGGGAGCCTGATGCAGGGGTTTAGCCAAGAGAGGATGGAGGCTCAAGGATGCTGGGATGGGGTTTATACTAAAGAAGTACTTTAAGGGGCACCATTAGAGATAGGCACTATGTAGTGAGTGAAACTCTTGTCAAATGAATAGACTATGTGACTATTCAGCAGTGATCCATGTCCCTGTTTTCTAGGGAAGAGTGATAACTCTTCCATTCCATTCAGGTAGGGTCTCAAGTCTTACTGTGTTGGATCAGTCTGGACTGTTTGGGGAGGATCTTCTCATTTCTATTTGTATTCATATCTAGTAGGGTCCCGAGTCTCATCTGGCTATCAGAATAAGGATGGTGATGACCTGGGAGCAGGATCTCCAAATGGCCTTCAAGGAGCACAAAGCAAGAAGGAGACTTTGGCTATTTTCTGCCACTAAGATTTTCTTTTTCAAATCACAGACTTGTGAAGCTTATCTTGTTTGATACAGATAAAGATTGCTGGTTAGAAGTTAGTAATTAGCGGTTACACCTCCTTAGATTTATTTTACTATGACAGGCACAGTATGACAATGATGTTGCAAGAGGGGAAAAATTGGAGAAAATCCAATTACAGGGTTCATTTAGGAGAATTCATAACGGAGAGTGGAGGCTGCAGATACGTTTGCCACCTCTCCTAAAACCATTACCAGTGAAATGAAAAAATAAATTAACAGGAGGCCCAAGTCTTTTATTCTTGTTCATTTTTTTTATAGCCAAATTGGGAGTCGGAACAAATGTAGCCCCCACACAACTTCTGCTGAATAAATCATGTAAGACTTTAATTTTTGCTGTCTTAAGAGCTCAAAGTCTGAAAAGGCCAGAGCTCTCTCCGTGAGCTTTGTTACGATGGTAGCTCTTTGACTCTTGTTCTGTGGAACTATATATCAGAAAGATGTTTACTGGAGTTGCAAAGCTCTGCTTCATTTTTTCTTGTTCATGTTTTGTTTCCTGGGCCAGGTAGGTTTTGAATGGATAATCCTTGAAGAGAGAACGGCAATTCATTATTTTGAGCAAACAGATGGTTCAGAGTGTACAGTGGTTCTGGGCTGCTGCGGAAAAAGGAAGTCTTGCTTTTGTTTTGATTGTTCAAGACGCAAGCGATTGTACTCACACAGGCTGCTACTTCTCTCCTATCAAGTTGCATTGATTTTTCAGGGACTCACTGCTGTCTCTTTTATTGAAAATTTAATATTTTATATGTATAAAACACTGTCTTGGCTTATAGTTATTTTCTCCTTTCCCTGACCCATGCTCCTGTCATGGTTCACCACTGATCCTTTTCCTTCTGATTGGGTGTCACACAGACAGGCTTACATGCTCATATAGTTGATTCCAGACTCTTCTCAGGAGTGAAACTTTGTGGTCTTCCCAGTTACCCTCTCTTCTTCCTCTCTCCTCCTTTAGGCCTCTACCTAGGACTCACCTATACATATTTAAATCTAAGTTTTGCATATGAAAATAGGCAACGTTTGTCTTTCTGAGTTTGGGCTATTTTGCTTGACAGTGCCTGTGTAGCAAGATGAGAAGGACAGGAGGCAGGCAGGACAGTTTGTGTTTTGAGCAGAGTCCCAGCTGCAGGGCCACAGTGGCGGACAGATTTCCCCTAACTACAAGTTCACAGATTTACTTAGTGTTTCAAAGTCTGTGATATCACAAACTTTAAACCCAAGGCTCTTTCCAAGAGAGTTGAAGCCTCTACTATGACCAGATGTTCAAGGATGGGAAAAATTCAGTAATATCATTATTCAAAGCGTTTCCTTGATAAGCCTTACATCAGCGATCATGTAGATGTCTTATTCAAAACACAAGCTCTTGGTCTTGCTGAATTATGTTACCTGCACATAGATTTTTACCAAATATTTGTTCCTAAAATCTTTATGATAGAATTTACTATGCTAATATAACATATATATGATTTATAATATTTATATACATCCTAACCATAAATACATAATGTACACTATTTATATGAATACATAATATATACTATTGTGGGCCTCCTGCCCAAATCTGTAAAACAAAACTGAAAGCCAAAGTTGCTGTTTAAAGGTGTGTTACATAACCAAAATTCATCATTGTTTTTGCTGTAAAATCAAGACACTTGTAAATTCAATATTTTTCAGGAAGCTCCTAAGCACATCCTTGATCTGTTCCAGTAGTGCCCACCCACTCTGCTTCTGTTTATCATGTTACTCCTTGGCCTCTTCATCCACCATTTCCACAAGTTGGAGTGGTAGAAATAGAGATAGTTATTTTACAATTTTTTTAGCGATTATTTTTTTTAAAGGTACTCTGGATGATATTTCCCCCTCTGTGTATTTTCAAATTGATCTGTTCAGTGAAATGACTTTGGCTTCCAGATTTTTGTCAGGCATTAAAGACAAGCTAATGGTCACTTACTCCTGGGGTCACACTATTTCACTTTCACAATCACTTTAGTGCCCTCAGTGGCATCTCGAGTGCTCACTGCTCTAGCGGCCACACTTACATCCCAAAACAGAGCCGTCAGACAGGAGGGAAGCCCAGGTCCAGGAGGATGGCACGGAAATGCCAACAGACAGTTAGGTTGAAACTTTAATTGGCACTTTCTATGACATTTTAAAGGCATCAAGTGTTTCAAAGCCATTAAGAAGATTGTTATTATTTTAAAAGTCTTTTTAAAAGAATAAAATTACCCACAAAGCTGTTAAGTGTAAGGCATTTTCATTTGGACAGTGAATAAATAGTCCATAATAGTGGTCTTAATTCCTAAAATGTTGCCAGTATCATCTGTGGTAGAACTAGTAATGTGCATTTTGTGCAGTTGTTCATTAGGTTAGTAGAACAACCTCTTCACTGGCATATCTCATGACCTTCCTGTATGCGTTCCTAATGTGATTTATATAGAAAAGGGGGAACAAACTTCACATTGCCGGGCATTCAGTCTGTTTTTATTTCTATCAGGTACACTTCCACCATGTTACAGTGGTGTCTGGTCTCCATCATCCTTACAACCTCTTTCTGCAGTGGATGTACCAGCTACTCACTGAGCGTGCGGAGTGATACTGATGTGGTGTGCCCAGGAGCCACACTCGAGAAAACATCCAAACCCTGATATGAGCCCTAGTTCATAAAGACGGAGTACATTTTCTTAAACTAACCCTGACTTGTGCTTTGAATGCTTGCAGAGCTGTGAAGACAGGTGATTGGCTGTACAAACTCACTCTTCACTGTGAACAAATTAAACAGGTATTAGAAACTGAAGTAGACTAGATTCTTATAAATAAAAGCATTTATACCACACAGTATACTTATTTATTTTGCTATTTCTAACCTAGGAGGCAGGGAAGTGAAAAATAACATTCGTAAACTAGCATATTTCTTTTTGTATTCATGCCTCATTTACTGGGAGTTGCACAAGACACACCTGGCTCGAGTATCAGCAAGGGAAAAAAATGAGTCTACGAATAGAGGAATCACCGAAGGAGAAACCCCCAGGGGCCCAGACATCTGCTCGAAGCTGCTATGAGGAAAGAAAATGGGCACTAATGCAGTTCTTTTGCTTGAGGCAAGGAGGAGTCTTGTGATGCTGTGGTCAAGATCAGCATTAAAGTGAGGACTGAATGCCAGTGTCTGAGGGATCTGCACAGAAGGGACAGGTGGGAAAATGGAATCAATGGAAGGGGCCTGTCCTTCCATTAACGAGCTTCCGGGACTGTAGCTAGACATGACTTCCTTGGGATCCAACCAGCTAGCTTTCCATAGTTGTCTAGTGTACAGCTTGAATAACCTTCAACAAAAACCTACAGTCTATACTGTCTCAGTATCCTGGGAGCAATGATTGCGGGTATGCACAGCACTTGACTGTGCAAACATTTTTTTAAATATAGAGTTTGACAATAAGAACAACAATTGCATTTTGAAGATTTTGAAGAAAAATCAACAGTTTACTCAATTTTGCTTTACAAAATTAATCATGACTGAGAGGGAAGGAAAGCAATATTAACTAATGCTGTTATGTGGATATACTTCTGATGACTTATGAAGTCTCTTTTTCCACATCAAATGCCTAGATCTTTATGGAAAAGTACGTCATAAGACAGAGAGAAGAGGATGGCAGATTGAAGACCCTTCAAGATGATGCTTAACATCAGGATCTTGGGAATGTCCTTAATGTAGATCTTTAACTATAAGGAGCCCATGGTGTTTGTGGCTATTGAGAGACTGAATTTGATCTCAGACAGAAGCCTTGAAGTTCCGATGGTTAACCAATGGTTACCGGATATAACAATGTCTCAGGAAGTTAGACTATCACATTATAATTACACATGGCTATGCAGCATTCTGAGATCCCTATCTAAAAATCAGCCTAGGGAACATAAAGTTTGGAAAGAATTCAGAGAAGAGCTTAGAGATTACTAAAGAAAGGTATAGAGTTGATTATGAATGATTTAAGTGGAACTGTATGAATTCTTATAGTTTCAGAATTAGAGATTAGTCATACCACATAGCTGTATTCAAATTATACTCATCTTCCCAAACAAACAGCTAAACGTGGCTCTAAGTAGAATGAGCAGGTGTTCTTTGGCTAAGGCCTGACTTTTTGTAGTAAGAACATAGGGGAAAGAAATGTATCAACTCTCTTAGACTAAGCAAGCAGTGAACAGTTGGTTTACACTACCTTGGTCCTTTGGGATTGGAGAATTGACTCCCCTGGAGAGTTGTAAACACAGGCCAAGCGCTCATCTCATCTCTCTAACACAGGAATGGTTTTTGCTTGTGGAGTTGCTAAAGGAGAGCCCTGATTCCATCCCCCTGAGCCTGTAGGCTGTAACAGTATCTGAAGACAAGACCTCTTTGGCAGGGCAAGCCACAGCCGTGCAGGCTCTTTCTGACCCATTACTTTTTGACCACATGGAATGATAAATACAGGAATGAGGGTGGGTCAGAATGTTCCCTGCACCATACTGCCAAGGCAGGACACACCCTCATCGCATCAGTGGGCTGAATCACAGGAGAAACCATCAGCCTCACTTGTAGCTTTCTGTTAGATTTTATTAGTCGATTGTTTTGTGGTGTATATATGAGAGGTGGAGGAGGAAAAGGAGGGAGGGAAGGAGAATGAGAAGGGGGAGGGTAAATAAAATTAATTGAAAAGGAAACAAGTTTAAAACCAGGGGAAAGAACCTTCATGTTTTCTTGAGATTACACACTGATTCTGATGTTTGGCCCTAAAATGCAGCCCCTGAGAGCCTTGGGATCTGGGGCATCCTCAGGTGTGAGCCTGATGCTCACAGATAAGGCTGTCTTCCTAGGCAGATGCTCCACTGCAGTCTCCTGGGGCTGCTTAGTAATGGTGTTGTCTCCCCAGGGACGAGGCTGCAGAACTGAAGGGTGTAGGGGCAGCCTTGCTATCCTGTACCCATCGCTTGGCAGTTGGTGTGTTGTTGCTGATCGGACTTCCACTTCAACACAGAAAGTGGTGAGTTGCCAAAATAAACTCGAAACAAAACAAAGCCCAGGCATATTCCTCCTTAAGGATTATGCTGAAGTATGTCCAGGGAAGTAATGTTTTCCCCTTGAAAGCAAGAACTTCATCATAGAATATGAAAGAAAGTAATTTGAGGATTGTGCCATGTAGCTAGAGTCTAAATTTGACAACAGTTTCCTCTYAGAAATCCTATTTTATTTATCATGTGGTCTTGGGTGGCCTGTCTGGGGGTGGAGGTAGGGCTGTCAAAGCCACAGTTGTCCAGGGTTTGCTAAAGAGATATGATATCCAGCCACCTGCTAGCAAATTTACAGACATGGTGAAAATCTGATTCGCTTCTTTTTAAGTCATTCCTCTCTCTCTCTCTCTCTCTCTCTCTCTCACACACACACACACACACACAGATGCTGTTTTCTGTAAGTCATTTTATTTTCTTTAGGGAAAGGAGTCTTAGTCTCCCAAATGCTTTGTGATGCCCTTCCCTAAAAGTCTTTCCATTGACTGAGTTGGTCTGAAGGTTATAAGCCATAATCAATACTAAAGCTGGTTGCTGCAAGGGGCTAATTGATATCCCTTAACAGGAACAGTGTCAACAATCAATAGAGAGGACACGGCATAGGTAGATTTACAGCTTTGATTTTGAAAGAGTTCAGGGATGCCCAGCGATGCTCTCTCCTGCACTCCCTTTGAATGTTAATGTTTTCTTGAAGACTGTCTCAGACTCACTGAGAGGACACTGCCTCTACTCACTGAAGCAGAATCCTCCGAAGAGTTGCTGAGGCATAACTGAAATCATGGCTCGCCTCAAAGAAGCAGCTGTCTTGGCTGCTAATGACGCCTCACGCAGAAAGACGGTGCTCCTTTAACTGGAGGTTTTAATGGGAAGTTTCTAAGCCTGAGAGACAGCAGCCTTAGAGCTGGGGTGTGCCATTCGTTGCTTCCAGCTACCTCTCTGTCTTCAGCTTGAACTCAGCCTGGCCGGGAACAATGGAAACCAGACAGGCTTTTAACTACCTGTAACTGTTTCACCAGGAGATGAATCAAGCCTTTGCCCAGCCAGATCCAGGTACTTGATCGGAACTGTGTCTTTGAGCTAATTAGATGCTTTTCTGTAACTTTGTAATTTATGCATGAGCAATAATCACAGGTATCTTTTGGGTCTAAGCTCTGAATTTACATTTGACTGTTAAAATCTAATTACTCAGCTGCTAGGGAAAGTTAGTTCAAGAAGGTAAAATGTAAAGGTGGCCCCCTCAGAAGAGCACATTTAAGTTTATCATGGTTCTGATACTGCATTTTTAAAAAGTAGGAAAATAGGCTTTTTTCCCCCTTCGTAAGCTGTAGTAAATTATTCTTGGAAACTGTTTGCTCATTGGAGTTTCCCCCTTCGTGTGAAACACCTGCCTTTCTGAAAAGGTAACAAGAATGTTTTGTTTTATTTTGTTCTGTTTTGTTTTGTTTTGTTTGCAAGGGCTCACAAGTCAGTCGCTTTGTAATCAGTGATGATGATTGTGAGTGAGGAGCACTAGCTGCAGTAGCCTTTTGGAGTGCCCCTCCCCCAGTACATCTCTTCTACCACAAAACTCAGAAAACCCAGAGGAACGGGAGGGCTCGTTATTTGAAGTTTACAGTTCCACTTTACTAATTGCGGCTTCAGTTTGCCCAGGTCTGGGTACCGCCGGGTTCTTGGCTGCGATCCTGTCTTGCAGTCTCTTTAAAACTCTCTCAGCAGGTGTTAGGGGGAAATGATGCTGAGAAAGAAGTGCAGAGGAGACTGGGATGGCCCAGAGGTAACAGCAGCAGTAAGAGACTGCACTCCCAAATCCAAGCAGCTGTATCTGCAGACTGACTCTGCAGGGATGAGCAGAAAAGAAATCTTCTGCACAGCAGTGTGGAAAGACTCTGCAGAAACTGCCTGTTGACATTCGGAGCTGACCAGTTTTGAATTTTTTTAAAAATATTGCCTGTGAGCTTTCTAGTATCCTAGAATATATTTTTCAAGAGTATAAAATAATAATCGCCCTCAGCTGTCCTGTGAATTTTCAAGCACGGGTGGGTGTTGTATTGGAGCTGGAAGGCAATGTTTAGGAAAAAAATATATGTTGCCATGTATTTATGTAACCAAAAGTAAAGGTGGGACAGGAGGATTTAAAACTTATGAAGCATTTCAAAGTCGCGGACATTATTGCCTGGGGCTGTAGCTGATCGCTGGGACCATAAATTATTTGAATTTATATGAAACATTTCACATCACTGTGTGGATACGTTTACTTGACTAATACGTACATACAACTATGTGGATACGTTTACTTGACTAATATGCAGGGTCTCTGAAAGATTCACAAGACTTTGCCTCTACAGTGTCTTTTCTACAGATATTACACGGGGCACTCTCTTAGCTGCWTATCCTACCACTTGAAAAGCTGTCGGTTGTTTGGCCTTACTGAGTTAATGAGGAGGCCCATATAGAGGGCTCACTCAGAGTTCAAGGGGGTGTTACACCTGGGAGGCTCATCTGCCTGGAGTGGGGAGTGTGTCAGAGGAAACATAGTAGAACCTTCAGCTCTGAGAGTAAGAACGCGGCTGAGGTTTTCTCTAGCATAAAAGTAGAGATGGAGTTTACTAAGCCTCGGTCTCAGGATGTGTTTCTTAGGTCCTTGAAAGTCACAGTCCTATGTCAGTAGTCACTTCTAGGGCTATTGCAGAACACTGCAACCCTTTAGGGTAAGTTCGTCTTTGCCAGACACTGTGAATTCAGCCCTGCCTACCTAGCCAGCTCCCTGTTTGTCTAAATAGCTGTCTCCCTACTCTGCCAGATAAATATAAATGAAGCACACAGGATCCCTTCATAGGACAAAGTGTCCTGTCAATGTAAACTGGACAAACCCATGAGTGTTCTTGTTCAATGGACGGACTGTGTTTACGCCTAGTTTTTAAAAAACATGTCAAGTTACAAAATTAGGTTTCTGACCTAGATGCTTTAAAAATTAGGCATGGCAATTATGTGGTTTAGGAGTACCCAAAACACAGTGTTGCTTTACTCTGCCCAGCAGAGCCTTAACAGCCAAGAGGTAAGACTTTCAACTCATCCCAATGCGTTGGATGTAGGAAGGGGAAAGGCTACTCTTTGGGTAACTGGATGTGCCTTTGTGTGCTGTCTTTGCATAACACAAACTAGAAATAAATCTCACTTTGCACAGAAGTGGTAAAGAGGGAAAGCACAAAGGCATTTGAGACATAAGTGTGAGGCTCTGGGAGTCAGGGGTCTGTATGCATTTCCACAGGTCGAGGTAGCAAATGCCRTCGACTGAGGGTGTAACTGCCACTTTAATAATGAGGTAAGAAATGTGCTGTGGCTCTAAGATATACTTTGCTCATAACAAAGTATTTTTCCTTTTCGTGAAATTGCATAATGAGATGCAAATTAGATAAAATGTCCAAGGGTTTCCAGTCTGAAAAGGGTGCCTGTTGACATTAATAGCCTCCATGTAAGACATTAGGATTCAGTATATTTCAGAAGACTGAAATTCTTCTTCAGGAGGCAGATTATGTAAGAATGACCTTTTCACTAGAAGGGTAGTTGCCTATGTCTGGCTGATTGTTTTATTATACTTTGGATCCCACCCATGAGCACTGAAAGCCAAGAAAAACTAAACAGCCAAATAACTACCAGCTTCTCAAGTTGTATAAGATCTATGACGATTAACATGTCATGGTGACTTGAACTGTCTGTGGTTCTCTGAAACTTGATCTGTTTCTACCGTAATGATCTCATATCTCAGCTTGGCCGAACGGCTTGGGGTTTTCACCCCTTCAATGACTCAGTTAGCTGGAACCTTGCATTTGGAATTCAGTTTCTTGGACTATAAGGGGTCAGATGTTTGATCCAGTGTGTACTCAAACAGGCAATGACCCTAGGTCAGCAAGGCATTCCTCAGGAGCTTGTTGCTTCCCAGGGAAGGAGGCACACACCCTGGATGCTTGTTCTCTGAAGTGTCTGCAGACAGAGGAGGAGGCACTATCTTTGGTAAAGAAGATCTGTGAGGGCTTAGCCTGTGAAGACCCAGAGAACAGAGATAAAATGCACAGGTGGAAAGAGGACTGTGCATTGTGATCAGGACCTGGAGGTGGAGGTGTTGGGGGTATTCTAGGCGAGCAGGCAAAAACAGAATATTGTCCCCTGGTGTCCCTAGACTCCATCACCTGGGATTTTATTTTGACCAGTGTATTGGTTGTTCTACTAGAAGTCAAATGGGATTTGACACTTGTTCTATTTTAAACAGGAAAATAAATTAATAGCATAGAAGATTCCATTGCTGTAGCAATACTGCTCTGTGGTCCAGGAACATCAGAACATCACATCCCAGGAAATCAATGGCCTGGCACTAGAGTCTTTAGGAGGAGGAATAGTCAGATTTAGGATGGACAGGATGCAGTGTATAAGGAGGATGGATAACAAAAAGGATGCTTTGCAATTATTAAGATGAGAGAGAGAAGCGGGCAGGGTGAGGTAGGGGGAGCAGTGAGAGTGGGCCCCGTTCAGATAGGTTGCTTACACAGACTGCCAGAGTAATTCAGGGTGCTTTCTACTCTGTCATTTTCAGAGACTCCATGGAGCATGACTTGAGAAAGGGGTATGTTATATAATTTTTAAAGGCATCTTTTGAATTGAGTCTTGTTGCTTCACTATTAAAATTAGACTTTATTTCCCGAGCAAACACAATTGGACCTGGCAGAGAGAGAACACAGATGCTCTGCATGATGGGGAAATCCCGCCAGGGCCAGACACTGCTGTGAGTAACCATGGTCCTTCTTTATTCTTAAAATAACTGCCATGCGCGATTAATAAGACTTAGGACAATTATGCTAAAACCTTGTTTTCTTAGATGTCTTTGTTCATTAAAAAATTCATTATTGCTGTTCATAAAAGGAAGATTTCATTATTTAGTTAAAAGTACCACTGAACATTTTGTAAGAATAATTTTTACTGAACAGGGACATTTTACTTTAAGATGGGCTTTTAAAAATTTAGGTGCCTGAATATTTGTGCATTTGTGCATTGCGGTAGTTAAGTGATGAAGTTTACTTCTTCACTCTTTGTTTTTTTATCTGATTTTTTCCCTTCAATTTAAGCATACTGTTGAACATTTTAAATTTGTAAATTACCAAATAGCTGATTGCAGGCTCCAAAATTAAGCAGCCTCTTTGAGAGATTTCAACTGCTTCTAAATGAATTGGTGAAGTAGTTGGCCTTTGTTTTCAGGATCTCTCTGTGCCCTGATCCTTTTGTCCCTAACCCTTCTCCAGCCAGCATTTATCCATTTGCTCACAGTGCCCCTGGCTGCTCCTCGCAGCCCCTCACATGCACATCAATCCCATGGGGACCTTTGCCCCACCTTCTGCATTTCTTTGCTCCTTTATCCTGTTTCTCACAACTCCTCCTGTTCCTAGCGGGGGACAGTTCTCATGGAAAAAAATTACTGCTAATAGAGTTAAGGTGACATGTTCCTTGCTGAAATATTAACTTAGTAAGAAAGTTTGGTTCTCTGTCTGAAATATGTTATTTTAGGAAGAATTTGGGCACTGTGGTATGCTGGAAGAGAAAAGCTTTATAATTTACATGGTGCTATATAAAGTTTTCAAAATTCTTTCCCTTGCATATCCTTACTGAATTGGTATGGATCTGTTTGTCTATCACCATCTCTATTCAGGCTTCACAAAGCCGGTGTCAGGCTTTATACAAAAATTAACTGGATTTTTGTGTCTTGCCTCTTCCTTCTTTCCTTCTTTCTTTCCTTCCTCCTCCTCTCTCCTCCCCTCCCTCCTTTCCCTTTTTCCTTCCTTCCTTCCTTCCTCTCTTTCTTTCTCTTTCATTTATTTCTTTATTCCTTCCTTCCTTTTTTCCTTCCTTTCTTCTTTCTTTTTTACTTTTTTCCTTCCTGTTTTCCTTTCTTCTCTCTTTCCTCCCCTTTTCCTTTCCTTTGTCCCTTTGTTCCTCCAGCACTTGTTCTTTCCTTTCTTCTTCCCTTCTTTTCCTTCTTTCTTTCCCTCCCTCCTTCCTGCTCCACACCCTCTATCATCCTAGAGGTGGGTACTATGGATAGAACCGAGCCTGATATGTATTCGACAGTCTGCCTCTGAGCTACATCTTCAACTGCATTTTGCCTTGTAACCAGCAAAGTGAATTACAACTGATTATTAAGCCATTGGAATAGTTAGGTTGTGGAGAGGTGAAGCGCCAGAGTCTCTTACAGGGAGACCAAAAGGGATGAGGGGTAGGCAAGCTGAGGAGGGATGAAGCCTCATCCTAGGGATTCCCATGGGGTGTCTCATTGCTGCAGACACTGAATGAACAGTACACCTGCTCGTGGTCTTCAGTTATGTGTAGAGCCCAAGAACCGTGAAACACTGATGCATGGAAAACTGACTGCCATCTGCCCTATTTGTAGAACGTCAACAAAAATGGATCCAGTGTCAAGAGAGCTCCCATTGCTCAGACACCAGAAGTAAGGAAAGGAGGGCAGCTACAGAAGACTTTGCTGCTCTGCTCCTATGTCTTGTAGCAGGGGGTTAATCTCCCAGGCTTAGGAGTTCTCTCTCTGGGCCCCCTTGATTGATTTGACTTTACAGATCCCAGACACCCTTAATTTTGTAAATGTRTATGATTAGTTACCTTTCCTTTTCCTACATTTACTTTTGGGGCAATGTTTTCATTTTTAAAACATGTCTAGAAATGCAGACTGAGCTCTGTTGAGAAAAGACTGACTTCTTTTTGGGCCAGAGGAAAGCTAGACACAGACTGGGATTCTAGGGAATGGCAAGGAGAGCAAGAGTCACACGGAGCCCACGGGACAGGAAAAGGCAAGCCAGAAAGCGCCAGCAGAGACATGTACTTGCCCACCGTCGGTCGGCTGGTGGTCGGTTGGTCGGTCGGGTGGCTCTCCTTCATCCCTGCCCTTGGATAAGTTTATATTTGGAGTGATTAAGTCCAATGTGAATGTTTTCAGTGGCTGCAGATGTCCCTAGTCTGTTATGAGAAGGAAATTGCAACGGAGGCTCTAGCTGTTCTCCTGCCCTCTCCTTGAGGCCTAGCAAATACTAGCACCCGAGGCTGGAGGRTGCTTTAAAAATAAGCAAATCCAAGGCAATCCTAATCCATCACTCTCTCCTGTATTTCTTTCTTTCTTTTTTTTAATTGAGACAGGGTTTCTCTGTGTAGCCCTGGCTGTCCTGCAACTCACTCTGTAGACCAAGCTAGCCTCGAACTCAGAAATCTGCCTGCCTCTGCCTCCCAGAGTGCTGGGATTACAGGCGTGCGCCACCACCGCCCGGCCTCTCCTGTATTTCTAAAGGGCTTATTTGTTTTTAAAAATACAGTTAACTTTTATCTCAACCCTGCTTCAAAAGGAGMATGAATCATGAATGAGACAAGTATTCCAGCATCCAGGAAAAAAATTAAAGTGGTAGAGCTACCAAATATCCGATACCCTCGAACTGGTGACTTCATCCTCTCGGACACTGGTCATTATCCCCTTTGTTAAACTCTTTTTTTTGAACGAGGATTTTATTTTATATTTGTTTATGTGTCAAACTACATACCCTCTGTGATTCAGTTGACTAATGGTGTACTAAAGATGATGAGATATCTGAAGTTAACTGAAGAAGGTTTGTGGTGATGGTTAGGTCATGATCTCTCTTTACTCAGCTGCTTACTTCCATTGAGCATAGTTTTTCTGGAGTCATGTTAATTTCTATAGCCAGTTACTCTGACACATCACAAGCAGTATGTCACATCAGTCATGCCTAGTATGTATGCTTTTCTTTACAAAATGTAAATTGACTTAGCATCGTACCTGAAGATTATAATGGCCTTTGTATATTCTAGTATTTGCCTTTAAAAGCAAATATCTAAATGCTTCATTTTTCAACACTAAAATGTAACGTGTGACACTAAAACGTAAAAAACTCTGCCTCTGTCTTTTCTGACTCTCTGTCTCTCCCCATGTCTCCTCTGTCTCTCTCTCTTTTCCAATTTAATGATGTTAAGGAAGCAAGCCACTGTTCTTTTAGCTGTAGTTGATCAAATTCATTCTTGCTCAATTCTCTAGGTTCTTTCCTGGGTTGAGAACTGATCCTGGGCTTTGTTTTTGAAGAATAAAGAGAAAAAAAAAAACCCTTCCTTGATGGTTTAGGAGTCTATGGTGCCTTCCCCTCAGCTCAGACAGCAGAAAGCAGAGTATCTCCTTCAGTCCTGTCTGAAGTGAAGCAGCATTTTCTTGTCTTTTCTTCCTCTTTGTATGCTTTTCAGATGTTTTTCAAACATTCATTTTTATCTCGGTACCGAGAGATATGCAGGCGATTCTGAATGCATACAACTCACTGACCTCTCTAAGGTCCCACATTTATTTAGCAGCAAAGAGGAAACCAGACTCCAGAGCCCGGAGTCCAAAGCTTCCCTGCGAGTTTCTATATTAAACATCCCCTTTTTGGTCTTCGTTTTCTCTCACTGAGTTGTAGAGGTCCCTGCTTTTATGACTCTTGGATGTCAAGTGTATCCCAGTGCTGGCTCTCAGATGCTGTTCAATCTTGATTGGCAACATTATTATAGCAGTGTGAGAGTTACATGTTGGATGTTGTTTTGCTACTTCTTATCTTCTGTGTTGTACTTGAGTTCCTTGCCCATCCCTTCTGGTCCCAGTTGGCCATTCTAAGGACAATYTGGTCATTTTGTACAAAGGAGATATGTTATTTTCTTTAGTTATAAAGAATTAAGCCTCTCTAGTTTAAAGAGAAATTGGTTCTTAGACTGCATCTGAGAAACATGCTGTGATTCTAGAAAACCAGGTTCCATTCTGATAGTTGCTTCCTCTTCTTTTCTTTCTTCCTGAAGATAACTCAGCCCCTCCAGGGAGCAGCCACAATGATCTCTGCAAACTGATGATGGAAGAAAGGGGGACCAGAAGATACTGTGCTCTGGATTCCCTGGACGATGGATGGAGGACAGCTTGTCCCTTCACCCCTGGTACCCCTTGGGAACGGATCAGATTATAGCATGTCTCTGGAACAGAAAACAACATTTGTTTTTGTGATTCTGTTGTTCATCTTTTTGGGCATCCTCATCGTCAGGTGTTTCCGGATTCTTCTAGACCCATATCGGAGCATGCCAACCTCAACCTGGGCTGACGGGCTTGAAGGTCTAGAGAAAGGGCAGTTTGACCATGCCCTTGCTTAATGGGGACATAGTAGGCTGCCATCCCAAAGGGGCAAAGTGCTTTATGTCTGAGCAAAGCTTCCTCTTTGTTAGTGTTTGCAACAAATTTAATTTTAACCATAAATGGCCCCAGGACAACAACCCATTATTTCATAAACATGCTATTGTGTTAAAGGTGTCTTATTTGAGGATAATGGAAAGTTTATGTTACCAGACTCCAAGTAGGAAGGTGCCAACATTTGTGTTTACTCAATGAATGTTGTTGAAGATATTGCAAAACCAAGCACACCAACACTTGAATAGATTTCGCTGTCAAATGAAGCACTCTCTGCTCAGAACAGATAGTAAATAATTAGAGAAGATCAGGTATGAGTCTGAAAACAAGTCATGCCTCTCAATTTTACTTTGTGCACATTTAGGTCCTGGGAAGAGTGAGGAAGCCTGTGTAGAGATGACTTCAATAATGAGGCTACTTATTTCTTGCAAAGCAGGGAGCACTAGGAAGCAGTGGTAGGCTTAGGAAAAAATATTTACTTGGTAACTCTGGATGAGAATGCTGTAATTTTCACTTTTAAATAATGTTAAACTCAAAGTTCACAGAGTTTTGAAACTACCAGTCCTAATCAAATCTCTGTATTCCTATAGCTAACACATTTAAATGCACTAATGTATAATTTGAATCTATTGTACTTACATGTCTGGTGGAACTAATGGGTTACAAGCACAACTTCAAGGTTATGTTTTGAAAGAAAGATGATTGTTTAGCAAGAAGACTTTGGCTGTAACAGGAGTATGCCTTTTTATGTGCATAGTTACCAAATAAAATATTTCAAGATGCAGTCACATGTCCTCTTATTTTACTGAGATAAAGCGATAGTGGTGGTATGTGGTACTGAATGGGTAACATTTTTCCCGAAAGAAAAGAGAGGGCAGGGGAGGTCATCGTATTCCCTCCTCTTTCACAGAAGGTGCCCATGGACTGTCCAGCACAGATGTAACCTGTTCTAAAGGGGGATGTAGGAAAAAGGAAGTGGAGCAGGGAAGGGGCAAAGATAGAAGGGAGGGAGATGGATACTCTCAATATCCATGCATGAAGATGTCACAAAGCTAGAGAGATAAGTGGAAGAAGTTTGTGGCCCATTGTTTGAATGCCACAATCAGAATCATCTGCAGAGCTTAATATACATTCTGATTTTTATTATAAATTTCCCACAAGACCATGGTAAGAACCTGTCAAACTATAGGGAAGAATATATGAAGTAATAGCAGTCTTAGGCACATGGTAAGTTTGAGGGGAGCCTGGACTCTATGATACCCTCTCCTGAATAAAGAATAACTCTCAGAATCCCACCGTAGATTCTCCTAGCTCCTTGGTTTCTCCTTAGAATATACCATGGTCTTCCATTCTCAGGTTTGATTCTATAGATGTGGGTTGAGGAGCAATGATCCAGGAGATAAAACATGGGTAATGACAGATGTGATCTGAAACCGTCAGTGAAGACAATGTCCCAAGAGACAGTTGTTCCCGTGTAGTAATTYATATCTGAGCTCGTGGTACAAAGCCTAATGCAGTATGTTATCATGACAGAATCTAGGACCTGACCTCTGAGGACAGAGGTATCATTGGTGTGTCCAAAGAAGGGGAGGAGAGGAGGCTGTGGAATAGGGAGACGGCAGTGTGAGTGGGGATGTATGAGTTGGAGTAGCCTGGCTGGAGTAGAGAGTAGGGAGAAGTTGCTGCCATCATGAAGGACAGAGGTGCCGCTGGGCACCCTGATGATAGTGGCAGTCACTGTAGATTCATGAGAAGGAAATGACACAACGAATCTTGTCAGTAGTTCCAGCTTCTGCTCCCTTCCTTGGGGCAACCTCAACTTCAGTTTCTATAAGGGAAAGAGAGAAATAGCCATCCATCTGCTTTGATGTCCCTGAGCTCACACATTGTTTGTAAGCTCATCAGAGCTCCTYAGGTATATTCTTCTAGCCTTTCTCCCTTTCTTCTCCACCCTATTTCCATCCCCTGAAGATGATAACTTCTTATTCTACTCCCTTCACTGTGTCCTCACCCCCATCCTCTGTCTAGAGCAAGAATACCATAACAAGTGATAACAAGCTTTGGGCTAATCAGAGTAAATCGATCCCCTCTGAGACAAGGCCAATCATAATTACTCTTGGATCCTTGAGGTGAGAAGCACATTTTTAAATGTCAGTTAAGCCCTCCCTCTCCTGTCTTTTTCCTTGCAGGAGTTGCAGGGCAGCATTGCCTATCTTCCAAGATATTTATAATGAGTTCAGCTGACCTTTATCATGAATATCTGAATCTCTGGATGGGAAAATTTTCTTTCCCAAGGTCACTCACTCTAGATCTGCTTTTTGATTTAGAAAAATAGTGATGTCATTTGTAGTCTGAGTTCTAAATTACAAGTCCCTGGACATATCCTTCAAGACACCCCCAAGTTTTTACATTAACATCTCTTCCTGCAAGAAACTTCTTAAAGTATAAACAGTCACAAAACATGTTTAGCTTGAGGTGTGGAGGAGATGAACTCGACTCCTATTGCTGGATTCATAAGYATGAGCAATTCTGTTCTTGAGGGTTAAAGTGGAGGTAAGATATACAATTTCAGGAGGCAGAAGCCAGATCCTACAGATACTTATATATGTAGAAAAAATAAATCTATTCAAGTTCCCTTTTTATTGTCCTTGCTGCACAGTGTGATATGCAAATGCTTTCAGACTATAAGTACATAGATGCATTTTCTATGCTGAAAAAAATTCACCAAAAAATTAAAATATGAGCCTTGTAGTTTCAAGATGTCAATTTTCAGAACTGGCATGTAAAATATATAGAAACCTGCATACTTTTGAGAAGAATTTTAAGCCCCAAAGCACTGTGTCAAGTCTGAGCTGAATGTCTTATTTATTGATTTATTAATGAGGTTTCCAGAAATGGTGCTCAAAGCACTGGGCACACACAATCCAGGGTCAAACTGGCCTGTGCCTGAAGGGATTGTTTGCCTGAAAAAAAATAATAAATAATCCCCTAAGCTTTGTCCGAACATCTTGTTTCTGAGAAAGGAGAAATGAAATGTTTAGGCAAATGTTCACTCTGTAGACAGGACTCCTTCCTCTCCTACAGTTGGCTTTGACTGGAAGAGGCAGGACCTGACCAGTCTGGGTCTCTTTCCAAGGAGATTTTTATTGTTGTTTGCACATTCATTAGAGTGCTCTGCTGGGTTTATTGTCATGGAGAAATGTGTTTCAGCTTCCTGATTCAAATGGATACTCATGCCACATCCTAAAGGCCCATGAAGTCTTCTAAGATCCTCCCCACAGGCTTTCAGAATATCCAGACTCCTGGGTCTATAAATACACTGCCTAGAGAAAGAAGACTCTCATTTAGAACATTTTCAATGGCAATACCCTTTCTCTCCCAAGCCCTATTGTTTACCCCAGGATGCCAAGTCTATTCCTGTTTTGAAGGAAGCAAATTTTCATGGGTTCTTGGCAGATTCCAGAAACACACAGAAAAATGGTTGTTGCCCATGCTGGGTGTCCCACTTGACACATGAAGAGTCAGAGGAGCGTGCCCTTGGGCAGGGCCATAGGCATAGGCTATGAAACCTTATCTTCAGTTTCTCTTCCTTCACTTTTGCTCACATATTTGATTCTGTCAGTCTTCACCTCTTAGTGTCACATCATTTTGTGTGTGTGTGTGTCATCCAGGGCAAGTGGAACACAGGGACCCACTAATAAATCCATGCCTGGAAAGATCCATTTGCTTACTGACCCAAAGGTTACAATTTTAGTTTCTTTCCGCAGCACGGAAACACTTGTTTTGGAAAAAAAGAAGTCCCTGAGCTGATGCATTATTTTTAAATATCCTGAAGTTTCGGCTTATATGTCAGAATTGTTTCCAGTTAGATTGCAAAGAGATCTTTTAGCAAAGATTTGTTCTCGAAATACAGGCTCATCAATCTAGGAAAAGGCTTCTTTTAATCCAGCCAGACTTCTGCGCTGTTTTTTTTTTTTTTTTAGCTGAAGGGGCGGGGCAGCCAAGGAAGCCTCCAGTGGTGTTCACAGAGACTGGATACTGCCCTGTCCTTGGGTCATCAAAGGGAAGCCTGTGTGCTCCGGGGACCCAGAGACTCAGAAGATTTAGCGTCGGAGAAGTCGCTGGCATTTGAAAGCAGAATTTATCCTTTTCCATTCTGCTTTTCTTCTCTGTGACAGCACTTCCTCCCCTCTGCCATCTCAGCTGAAGTTTGCTCTCAGCCTTTGAGTGGCTAGACATCAACTACAGCCTGAAAATATTAAATGGAAAATTCCAGGAATAGACTGAGAGATACCATTCACATCRTTTTTTAAAAGTCACGCGTTGTTATGGTTATTCTGTCATCGTTGAGCCTTTAGTGGAAGCTTTATCACAAGCATGGAAGCAGAGGAAACACTTCAGTAGGTGGTGGAGTCAGGACTATACGCTTCCGTTGGAGGTCCTTCTTCAACATAGAAGATACTATCGTACTTTGTTCTCTTCTCCTCTCTGTTAATTCTAGTGCAGGAAGAAGCCCGTGGAACTATTCGATTTCTCTGTTACATGCATCGTTTTCTTTAATAACCAGTGACAAAGGGCAGGCAGGCTGCATCTTGACCTCACCCAACTTCACAAGGCATCCATTACATTTTCTCTTGCTCTGCTTTGTACAAAGCACATCCTTATCAGCCAGCATGCCTCTTCCTGCGCTTTTCATCATTGGATCTTGTTTTGCATCTGGAAGGACGGCGATTCCTATTATGGTTTCACGTGACTGCTCTGAAGATGTAGTCACTACTGAAAGGCACTCTCCACAGGCCTCTCGTGTTTCTTAATGTTTTCCGGCAAAGGGCAAGGTGCTTCTCTTTGTGAAGAGGTCTGTGTGGAGATGGTATCTGACCCTCCTAGGAAAATGACTGAGCACCTTTGCTTGCAGCCCATCACAAGAGACTGGTATTTCTCAACTTTAAGATTCCTCTCTAATCGAGCAACCTGCTGTGTGTCGTGCTATCGCATGTCCTTTGTGTCTGACCCAGGATTTCCAGCATGTCAGCATCCACGAATGGGTGAGACTAACCAAGGAGCATGCAGTTGCTGCGAGTACCAGTTTCTCAGAACAAAACATCCAGTCTCTTCAGTTATGTTTTGTACTGTCAAATGTTTTGAAGCCATCTCTTCTTTTTTTTTTACCAAATTTTGTATACTCATCAGATTCACAGGGACTCCGGTATCTAGAAAGGAAGAGAAAGGTCCATATATAATAAACTACAAGGAGTAGAACCAAAACAGACGGGTTTTTATTTTATTTTATATTTCATTTTTTGATTGGAAAAGTGACGCTTCGTCTGACATCTAACAAGCCTCTAAAAAATCACACTGTCAAGAAATTACAGGAAAGGACAATTTATTCAAAAGTGGTTGGTAAACTGGTATCCACACCTTGCGGTTCTATTTGGATCTTTTGAGTTTGAAATCTTACGTGATTGTCACTCGTCAGTTGAATTAAATCTGTTTCTCAATGAAGTGAAAATCTTTTACCAAATTAATTTGTTCTCTGACAGTTTCATGCACAGGGGTGTTCTAACACACTCAGAGTGTGCTTGTCCCTCCTGACGTTCCTCCTATTGCTGCATTTCTCATGTTGCTGTTCTGAAAACCACTTGTATGATTGACCAAGATAAAAGGTAGTCACAAATTGACTGAGTTCCTTAGAATTCCCATAAACCCTTAACCATTTTCTAACTCTCTGAGGTAGAAACTTGCCACTTCCTTCACCCTATTCAGAACCCCACCCTATTCAATCCCAGACCCTATTGAATTGCTCTACACCATCCCTGTATAGAGTACAATCCAAGAAATGCAAATTTTTCCCTCTTGCTCCATCATCTGGAACTCCTCAAAACCTGATTTACCCTGGTATATTCATTAGTTGTGTCCTTATCTGTGTGTATTCTCCAAGTTTTGCTCAGCAAGTTATCTATATACTTAGTGACATTAATGATTAAATCCTGAAGGAAGGAAAGGGAGGGGAAGAAAGAGGAGAGGGAAGTGGGGTGGGTAGGAGGGAGGAAGAGGGAGAGGGAGAGAAGAGAAGGGAAAGGAAGGGAAGGGAAGGG
>BDUI01000261.1:71802-82134 GCA_002335545.1 Apodemus speciosus
AGAGACAGAGACAGAGACAGAGACAGAGACAGATATAGAGAGATGCATACATGGGTGTGAAACAGTGGAGGACAGCAGGTGTCCTGCTCTGTCAGATCTCTATAAGACTTCCTTGAGATGCCTCTGTCACAGTACATATGACTAGACTGGCAGTTGGCAAGCCCCAGCCATCTCCTGCTGTTCCCACCCACAGTGCTGGAGTTCCGAGGGTGTTTGTTTATGCCCAGGTTTTGTCTAGTGCTAGGTTTTGAGTTCAGGGCCCTATACTAGATCAGCAGACACTGGCAGCCCAGAGTCCTATCTGAAGACTCCCTTACCTGTCCTTTCCCTTCTTCTTAACCACCCTTTCTCATGTTAAAAATTACTAGTGGCTCTCTGTAGAGGAATTTTCTTTGGGTTATTTTTTCCTTTCCTTCAGACTAAATTTTACTTTTAAATCCTCCTTTTGTACATTTATATAAATATACTTAAAATGGAAGTTTTTTTTTCTGTCCCCTTTGACATAATCCCATAAATGAGAGAGACGTGGAAGTTCTTGCTTTTAAGAGTCACACCCTCCTCTTTTCTTCCTTGCCAATTTGAAATGGAATTCAGTATAATAAACATTTACTTAATAAGCAAATCCAAACAGGAGAATTCGAGTGGAGGGATTGTTTTACACTTAAGCATTCATTAACAAAGACTAGCCAGCTCTGTTTCAGTTTAGCTTGCTAGCTCTTCGTGGCTAAAAGCCTCTGTGAACTCTACTGTAAGGGTGCTCATGTTTTAAAGAGATCCATGGGGTCCCAAACGCAGGCATGTAAGTACACACACGTTGATTGGTTTCTACTGTGATTGAACAAGTCCATGTTCTTGAAGGAATGCCTGAAGGAGGCGAGGTGAAGCTTGTGGGTTTTTTGTTGTTGTTTTTTGTTTGTTTTGTTTTGTTTTAAATCCTGGAGTCTACACAGAGGCTTTTTGCCAACTATCAGAATGCGTTGCGGATGGTGCTCTTTCATTCTCCCAGGCAGCCGCCTTCTCATACTGTAGATTATGAAGTTGTCCAGGTTGCTGCTGCCATCTGCCCAGGTGGGGCAACAGGGAGTGAAGAAACAGACACGCACTCAGAAACGCTTGGTGTGGGTGGGTGGAGGTTCTGATGGAGACTCCCAGCAGCCAGGAAACAGCATCAAACAGGTCAGCTAATCTCAGTGAGAGGTCTCTGTAGGGGAGCAGGTTCAGAGTGCAGTCATCTAGGAGGAGAAAGAAGCTAAGATTGATGCTCTCTGTATGTATCGGTTTTACCTGAAGGTCAGCTGCTGACATCTGTTCTGATCCAGAGGAAGCCTCAGACTTCCAAGTACTAGGATTATAGACATGTGTGCCGACATACTCAGTTAAGAAACGAATTTCCCAGGTTCACCCTTTATGTGTTTATCCCCACACACATCTCTCCCCAAACCCCCACATCTACACCAGCACATGTGCATTCGCCCTCCACACCCACACACATGTGTGTACATGTACACACATACAAACAGGAAAAAGACTTCTCCACCCAACAGAACCTCATCTTGCTTTGCATTTTTATTAGCCTTAAAGAATTATGGGTAATGTGTGAAGGATAAAATAACCAGGGGCTATAAAAGTTTTGAATTTTATTTCATAAGCAAAGAGAAGTAATTTCTCTTATTTTTGAGCAGCTAGCATCCTGATTTTATTATTCTTTATCAGTACCAAGGATTGAATCCGGGCCCTGGCACATGCTAGTGAGCTGCACCTGATGGTCCCTCAAATGATTTATCTTTCTAAAATTAAAAACTTTTGAATAAAACTTTCAAGTGATAAGCAAATGATTCTATCCATTTGACTTACAGATTCCAGTAAAATATCTGTTGTGGAATATATATATATTTATCAGGCAGTGGTCAAGGGAGAGTTAAATTTAGCCTGAAAGACAGAACTGGGAATTGAGGTAGAACCTTTGGGGGTTGGGGGAAGGGGTGGCTTTCCAGAGGTCAAGGTTTAGTGGTGGTATTTAATTGGTTCAAGAGAATGGGACAAAGAAAGCCACACATAGCACTGCTCCCTTAGAGTAAAAAGCAGAGTAATGTTCCTCGAAGTGTTAAATGAGCGGCCACTGAGCTGTTACCAACTCAAGTTTCACTAGGTACAAAAGAAAAGAAGGAAATAGAACAGCAAGAAGAAAAACATGGAAATGAATGGTTCACAGGAGCCAAGAAACAGCATCAGCCTAAATGACCATCACCAGATGAGCTGGACAAAGTATGGTATATATACTCAGTAGAGTATTATTCAGTCATGAAGAATGAAGATATGTTGACTGGGGGACAATGTATGGAACTAGATTTTATTGTGCTAAGCAAAATAATTTATACTCAGACACACAAGTGTTGCTTCCTTTATCTTATGTGAAGAATGTAGGTTTAAAAGTAAAAAGGAAAACAGACAAACCACTTTGAGGAAGAGTTCCAACAAGAGAAGAAAGGGGTCAAGAGAGGTGATGGAGGGGACACATGTTTGAAATACATAATATGTGCATAAAATGTCATAATGAATCCAATTACATTATTCAATTAATAATAAAAACCAGAAATGGATGGTTGGATGGTTCAAGTGTGAGTTTCATTTTGATGTTAACTTAATAAGCTTAAAGAAATCGCTTCCTATTCTTAAGCCTTCAAATGCAATTATATGAGTAAAACAGGTAAAGCTCCTACATGCCTCTTGTTGGTTCTTGTATATTAGATATATGCTAAATAATCTTAACAAAATATACTTCAGGGGTTATATTAACATAGGATATTAAATTCTGATATAGCTATGAGACATGTTTGTGGCAGAAGTCAACTCCAAATTAGACCTGTGTGATTCTTAAGCCTCTTAGATGAACAAATTCATTTCTTCACAAAGAACTTCTTCCTGTGTTTTATTAGAAAGTGGAATTTCCACTAACATATTTAGAGTTAAAAGTCCATACTGTGTGGGTTAAGCTCCACTCTTAGTGATCATTTCATTTCAGCATAACAAACTGGTTTGGTTGCGTCGTCCTGGTTCCAAATCCTGGAGAGCAATCACAGGGTAATAGTGCACTGTCTTCAGAGAGATTATTCTTGCTTTCCCATCTTAGCCTGGTTTTTATTTTTGTTCTTTTACTCCAAAATTTGAATATATAGACAGATATTTCACCCTTCATAGATCAATAAATTTATGGCTACATTAATATACAAAATCATACACTGTATATAATTGTATACATATAGGCTTACTATATATGCTTTCTCAGTATAAGCTGCATTTCTGCCAGCTTAACAACACCCTGGTTTGCACTGTTAGGCAGATTAACCACAGAACACTGAAAACACTGGTTAAAATTTTAGGCTGAGTTCTCCTACAATCAGCTTGACCTTGCGAATCTTATTTAAAGTTTTTATAGTAAGAATCTAAAAAAAAACATAGTCTAGGATTTGGGAAGGGTATTACTTTAGGATTTGGGCATAGACTAACTTTAATCACCTTTGCTCTGCCATCACAATAAGCCTTGTTCTTTTAAGTCAGGACCTTTCTTCCCAGTTATCTCAAACAGATCACACGTCTTCCAGAGGTTGATCTTAAAATGACTTTGGTCTCTTTTTAAACCAATGTGAGCCAACTCTCTGTGTGAGATGCCATCTTGGCCATCTATGCTATGATTTTTATCCAAAGGAATATAGTCATCATCTTTAATCTGATTTCTATATACCAGACACTGGATATGGTGCTCCTTGATCTGATCCATTTAATTATCACAGTTATCTGAGGGAGATGCCGAAATTATCCTTGTTTTGTGGATAATCAATCTGCCCAGAGGAGATCTGCTCAAGGTCACATGGCTGGGGAACTGGAGATCTGGCATTCAGGAACAGTGTGGCATCAACCACTAAGCTGTGCTGTGCTGTGCTTTGTATAAACAGCATGGGCACCTGGGTAGCACAGAAACAGTCTAAGAATTTTAGGCTCCAATTTTAGGGCTGTGTCTTAGTTACTTTTCTACAGTTGTGGTAAAACACCAAGAAGCAAGGTGACTTAGAAAAGAAAGTGTTCAGTTGGGCTTACAGTTTCAGAGAGTTAAGAGTCCATCATGATAGGGCAACATGGAAGCAGGCAGCAGACATGTCAGCTGAGGTGGTTGACAGCTTCTATTTTGGTGCAGCCATTGAGGGTGTGGATGCATGGATATTTTGAAACCTTATAGCCCACTCCCAGTGACAAACCTCCTCCAACAGGGCCACATCTCCCAATTTTTCCTCTCCAATTTCAGCAATTGAGAACCAAACCTTCAAATATATTAGCCAGGGGTCATTCCCAAGCAGACCACCACAATGTCATTTCCATTCCCATTGCCCTTTACTTTAGCAACCCTGAGAGAAACAGCAAAGGAAGATATGTAACGCATAAAGATGATTGAGAGTCCCTGCCCTTGTAGGAGAGACAAAGCTGACAGGTGGAACTTTCAGAGAGCAACAAAAGTGTGTACTTAAATGCTAAGTCATGCGGTGCATTAAATGACACACCAGAAGGACACGGAGAACAAGGAGAATGCCGAGGGCTAGTCGAGTTAGGAAGTCAGAAAGGCTCTTAAATACTAGGGAGATAATAGATGAGAAGTGGGGAAATGAAGGCTTTCTGGTTCACATAGCCAAAATGAGGATGGCACAAAGCTCAGAGAAGAGGTGAACACCTACTATGTGACCACTGTGTACCCCAATCCCCCTTACACTGCCTCTTCCTTCTCTTTTGTTCTGTCCTCTTTCCAGTGAGACACACACACACACAGAGACATTCACATGCACACACATACCCATTTCTATATCCTATACTTATGAATGTACACATGAACAGTCTGTAACTATATACATATATAGTCATAGATTTACTCCACAATAGTGCTTATCTTAGAGAAATCTTAAGTTGTTTTGCTTTCATTTTGTTTTATTAGGCTCAAAACTGGCTGCTGAGAGTGGATGATTTATAACTTTTAAATCTACAGTTATCAATCCATGAGGAAACAATAAGGTATTGACTGTCATAGGACAATGCCCACTGAAATATCCTGAATCTGGACATCGAGAATAGTTTAACACTTATTCCAGGGAGGCATATTGCTTTTATTAGAAAAAGGGATTCTACATTGTAAAGTTGGTTGTCTTTTGACCAATGCTACTTTACCCTTGCTTGTCCATACTTTTGGTATATCATTTCTGTGGGAAGCAGAGAGGAAATTGCTCTGTAATATTGTCCCTCTGCATTTGGCAATAAATGTAAAGAAAAAAATAAAGTATTCCTTCAGTGTACTAAGTTAGTGATTGAAAGGAAAATTTCCAGTTTTATAACAGAAGTTGTAGTTGTGAATCACGAGTGCTGTTATGAGCAAAGCCAGATTTCTTAAGCCCTGATATAGTGCTCATACATAAAGCAGGATTGTTCTCTGTAACTTCAGGTGTGTGTGTGTGTGTGTGTGTGTGTGTGTGTGTGTGTGTGTTTGTGTATGAAGTTCCTGACTTTAAAAATAATTTGAGTCATTATACATTGGATTAATTTATCGTGGGGTTTGTAACTTGAAGAAGTTGTATTAATTCATTACAACCTCACTTAGCTAGACCAGCTCATAGGCTGGGACCAACACTCTTTCTATAATGCCAATTGAATACAGCACTCTTGATTCATTATTGTATTGTTGATACTCTTCCATAAATAGCCATAGATATATTCTGCAACTATAATAACATAGGCACCATCATATCTAAAGGCACCATTGATTTCTCTCATGGATGCTAAATTTAAGGGCAATAGGGAACTGAAATAAAAATGTGGCGGTCTGAATGAGAATGACAACTCCCCCAAAGGCTAATATATTTGAATACTTGGTCCCAATTGTTGGAACTGTTTGGAGGGGCCATTAGTAAATGTGGCCTTGTTGAAGGAAGTCTGTCACTGGAGGTGGGCTATGAAGGTTCAAAAAAACCTCATGTGATGCACCCTCCTAGTATTGGAGCAAAACAGGAGCTCTCAACTGCTCTAGCCAGCATGTCTGCTGTTTTTTTCCAAGCTGTCTCACCATGATGGACTCTTGTCTTAAAGATATATTTATTTATTTATGTATAAGAACATGCTGTCACTGACATGCCAGAAAAGGGCATCAGATCCTATTACAAATGTTTGTGAGCTACCACGTTGTTGCTGGGAATTGAGTTTAGGACCTCTGGAAGAGCAGCCAGTGCTCTTAACTGCTGAGCCATCTCTCCAGCCACATGATGGTCTCTTAATCATATTCTTTGATACAGTAAAACCAGATCTAAAACTTCACGTTCCTCTCCCTTCCTTTACAAATCTCATCCCAAACTTATCAAGCATTAGCAGTTATATTGGTTTTGATTCTAGCACAGGAAGTGTATGTTAATCTGTTTTCTGCTACTATAATGAAATACCTGTGTCTACATGTTACATAAATAAAGCTCACAGTTCTGGGGCACGGTACTGGCACAGGTTCTGCTCTGGTGAAGTCCCAGGTGGCTGACATGCAGTAGCAAGTCTGTAGGAGGGTGAAATCACAAGACTACTCTGTTAATCCCTTTTGAGAGCACATCCCTAATTACCTGAAGGGTCCTCACTAGGCTCTATGTCTTGAAGGTTACATCACTTCTTCACATTGCCTCATTTGGACCTAGAATATGACAGGAACTGTACAGGAGGAGCTCACCCATAGACCATATTGAAATCATAATAACTGTTTGGTACATATGGGTGYATAAACTAAGCTCTTGGAGTACCCTTCTCTTTACAATATCATCATATATACTCTTCATTTCTAGAATCACCTTTCCTTGCATATTTAAGAAAACAAGCAAACAAACAAAAAATAACTTTGTTGGCCTCAATTCTCACATGTTGTTGGAAGCCTGGGGCTCTCACCAATGGCTGCATTGATTCCTGCTGGGGGCTGGGTGTTGGTTGGGGAGGATGTCACTTCCATTTTGATGAACTCTGGCTTCTCATTCTTTCTCTATTAAGTTCTCAAGTTCTTCTCAGCTTTCACTTCCTGTCAGGCCGTTTTTTCTGCACTATTTCACTGTGTTTTACACTGTCCAAACTCTTTCCTCCCTATCAGAGTATTCTGAAGGACTTGGGGACCTGAAGGAGAGTTACATAAAATACACAACACACTTGATGTCATCTAACCTTCGATGTTGGACAGCTTGCTCTTCAAGGTTACTTGATGGTGTTAATGCATCAATGGTGAGTAGTAATACAAGCACACACACACACACACACACACACACACACACACACACACACACACACACCTGGGGCAGGGTAAAGAGAGGTAGAGATGAAAACTCATTGACCACAAGTTGTTATGTCAGTATCGACAATGAGTGTTAAAGCTGGGTGAGAGGTACATGAGGCAATTTTATTTTCTGCTCCACTTGAGTGTAGCCAAAATGTTGTAAAAACTAATTTTTCTCTTTGGTACATATAGTATATAAATAGTTAATATAGATTATAACATATTATAGAATTAATAACTGTAAAAGTCATAGATATTTTAAACTCATAGATAAATACTTTTAACTCATATAAAAGGTGAATTGACTAAAATGTGGAGGGCAGAAGTGAATATTAGATAAAAGACAAACTKAAGAGCACATTGGAAATATTTTAAGAAGGGACACAATGATGACAAATGCCTGAGTTATTTTCTAGATCACAAGAAATTGTACCAAAGTTCAGTGGCCACAAATACCAAGCATTCATTATCCCAAAATTGTGAGTCCAAAATCCAGGCAAAGCCAGGTGGATTTTTCTGGATCAAAATAGTTCATAAGCGGCAATGAAGTTCTTGCCTAGGGCTCAAATCATCTCAAGGCTTGACCAGTTGAGTGCCTGCCTCCAAATCCATTTCTGTAGTACTTGGCAGAGCTCTGATCCTCAGTGGCTATTAACCAAAGACATCAAATACTGTCATATTCTTTTCCATTATGTGAATCAACAACATGGAAGAGGTTACCTTAGACTCAGTGGGGGAGGAGAAAGCTCAAGATAGAAGCTATGCTCCTCTTGTCACTTAATTTCAGGTAGATGTTAGATTTGTCCACTTGTAGTTCTGTCTGCAGTGTGCCAATACACCCAGCCATCGAAAGAGAAGATCATACAACTTCAGGATCCCCAAGAAAAGGGAATCATTGCCTGCCAGCCACAATTTTCCCTCTGAGTCCTGGCAATCTGTCTCATTCTCACATTCCAAGTGGATGCATGGCCTGCCAAAGTCCCCCAAAGTCTCAATCCATCCCTGCATTAGCTCCAAGTTTAGAAGCTCAGCATCTGAGTCAGGTGTGGATGCTTAAGCTTAGGTCTGTGTGTATGTAGTGTATCTCGAGATTTGGATCTGCTAACTCAGGATCCAGGTTAAGTCTTTCTCATATGTCATCATGTCATGGTGGAATTGCCAGGACAAATACTGTACATATTTCTTGTCATAGAGTAAGGATGTGAAAATTGAAGGGGTGGTCAAAAATATTTAATTATAGTCTTTCTGAAATCTGTTCATAAATGTTGAATATTTAATTAATGTTTGGAGGCTTCTTGGTATTTCCAGGATTATTGGCTCCTATTGGCTTTAATCAGCTACCTCAGGTTGCTATGATAAAATATCATAGGCTAAGCAATTTACAAAGCAGGCAAAAAATTTATCTTTTTACAATTCTGGGGAGGTCTTTCTGACTTACAGATGGCTACCTTCTTTCTTTTTAATAGAATATCCTTTATTGATACTTTGGCAATTTCAGACATGAGTGTATGTCACATGTGTGTGTGTAAGAGGGCATTGGATTCTTTGAACTGGAACCTCATTCATTCATGAACTGTCCATGTGAATGCCAGAATTGAACTCAGGTCTCCCAGAAAAGCAGCAAGCACTCTTTGCTGCAGAGCCACCTCTCCAACCTCCTAAGCAATGTATCTTGATAATAGGTAGACAGATTCCCCCTGTCTACTCCCCTTGGGCACCCTCCTTCACATCCTCTCTTATTTTGTGTTTGTTTTTTTTATAACCGACTCAGAGCTTTCTGTTGGGATGTCTGTGGCCTCATTAGCTTGATTTCCTGCAGGTCTTTATGCAGTAAACATAGCAGTATGAGTCCATGAGCCATTACTGCCCAGAAGTCGGCATTCCGCAGACTTCTCCTCATCCTCTTGGCTCTTCCTTTCTTCCTACAGCCTCTTCTTCAATGCTTCCCAAGCCTTGGGTAAAAACATTTGATGTAAAATGTCTCATTTAGGGCGAAACAATCACTAGTCATTTATTCTCAGCAACTTGACTAGTTATAAGTCTCTTCATTAACTGCTGACCACTGTGGAGAGCAGTTTCTCTGGCCAAGGTTGAGGGCAACACTAATCTCTGGGTATAAAAATAAAGATTTAGAGGGTAGTTTGGCAACAGGGGTGAATGGATGAACAATGATCCCTCCACCTTCTTCTAGAATAAGAGATAGTCAGAAGAGCTTGTTTGGAGTAACTGCATAAAGGGAGAAATATTCAAATAAATATTTCTAAATCAGAATGTGAATGTATCTTAGGGTAACATTGGAACTATGACAATACTTGTTGTATTCACATTTTAAATATTTAATATCAACCAGGATATGTCTATAGGTTGGTATGGAGTTCCAAATGGACTGCTGATAACAAAGATGTATAAATGTGCTATATATGGCTGAATTAAAAAATAAGATCCAACATAAGTAACTTTGAGTACAGTCAGTACTTGTTTTGACTATATGCTGAATCCGAGAGGCAAAAGGTACTGTGCACAATCATACTGTGGCTAGAGAACTTGATTTCTAAAGGAATATGCACTCAACATTCTGAAACTACCCTCAAGTAAACCATAGGCTCAAGCAAATGAGCAAATATGCTTTAGATAATGTGTGTCAATGTTTTCTCTGAGGCGAGTCAGATGACATTGTGGTAGTAACATAGAATCAGAGGTAAGGATAAGTATGATTATGCAAATAAGTACTCACAGAGTATGTATGGGCCCAGGTATGTTTGTGTACAGGCATTTGCATGCTTACATTTATGTTGTTACTCTCTCTGCTGAGATGGCCCTGAAGTTGTGATACTTTAGTGATGTGGGCGCACATGGTGCCTAGGTTCTACTGTTTTGCTGCAATTCTCCAGTAAAAGGAACCAAAACTGGGGAAGCAGTGAGAGAAGGGAAGTCTCCATGAGGGAACTTCTCCCATAAAGGTGAGGCATATGGCAAGGCAATATTCTTTTTTTTTTTTATTGGAT
>BDUI01000261.1:112694-123919 GCA_002335545.1 Apodemus speciosus
TTCTGGCTATTATAAATAAGGCTGCTATGAACATTGTGGAGCATGTATCCTTATTACATGCTGGGGAATCTTCTGGATATACCCAGGAATGGTATAGCAGGGTCCTCCGGAAGTATCATGTCCAGTTTTCTGAGGAACCGCCAGACTGATTTTCAGAGTAGTTGTACCAGCTTGAAACTCATTTTCTACTAGCTGGTAAGGAGTGGGCATTGCTGTGGAGAATGAGAATTCTTCTTGTAAAAGAGTGTTTCAGGGTTTTGAAGCACATACTCACTTAAGCTGATGAAAGGTATACATATTCTGTCCATGTGCTCACACCACACATCTTCACATGACCCAAGCTCTATTTCTAAAAGACCTTGTCAATCAGTCTTAAAATAGTTCGACTAGTTAAATGAATAAACTTTTAATATTGAAAAGTAATCCAGTCCTTATTTTTCATTCAACATAAATTTGAATTTATGAGTGAGTTGTAATGAGAGATCCTATGTAGGGTTTGATATTGAATACAATCTAAAAATACATTCAGATACCACAATGGTTTTTATTACAATTATTTTCAACCTAAACTTATGAATTCTGATGTCTCAACAGTTGCAGACTCAGTAAATAAATGTCACTGGAGTCCCATGAACATAAGTTGTTATATATAGTTGGACAATAACATCTATTTACACTGTCTAATTCATTTATGCTTTTTCTACCCCCAAAGAACCAGAAAACATGATTACTCTCTTTTCCCAGAACACCTCTTTCAAATTCTAACTTCTAATTAAGTGTCTTTTGGACATTTCTACAAAGTACTTAATTTCCTATCAAGATCTAATGAAAGTAAATAAACATTTGTATCTTAAAATGAACTTCGAGGGTAGTAATTTTACTATTGGATATTTAGCCTCATCCCTGCATGTGGTACTGCATATTAAAACAAGTGGATTCTAATAGTGTGTATTGTAGAATAACATATGGGTAATAGACTCTAAAGGTTTCCCTGCTGGCAAAATTTGGTATTTGTGCTAATGAAAATAAATCATGCTTCGTTTTACATGCATGTTTAAAGATTAGTTTCAAAAGACATGAAAAGGCTGGCAGAAATGAAGTTTAACTATTAGAAGGCTTTGGCATTTAATTTCTAAAGTTATAAATAGTTTGGGGGAAATAATTGCTTCGAGGGGGCACTGGTGACCTGGGGAAACATACATCACTGTTTCATGTGCAGTTTGGATCTGTGTGCTGCCAACATCCAACTGATTGAGACTGGTTGCTTGATTCCCCCTTTCAAGCTCCAGGATTCTAAGATTCCATTGTCCGTGATTGCTCAGTGTGAGATTGATGTTGCTCAGGAGTCAGATAAAACCACTTCTTATAGTGGGAGTGAGAGAAGGCCTGCACTGGCTCTTTGGTTGCTGCTATGCACCCACCCTGCACAAAATGACAGCAGGATCATTGAGGGAATTCAATACACTCATAGCGAGCGTCCAAATGAGAAGGCTTATTTTGGGAACATCCTGACATGAGAGAATGTGTCTGTTCTTGGACTAGCCTTGGAAAGGCTTTTGCTGAACTTTCTCTTGACTCAAAGGACAGCCAATGTCTGATACATAGAGAACGAGAAGTGGGCTTACTTCTGTCAATATTTTTCTCATTAGTTGGAAGGAATTTTATTGCTAAGTATTTCCTTATCATCTGTTTGGAGCAGCATGCATTGAAAGTTTGTTCCTGGAAGGCTGGGCACTTTCCAAGGGAAAACTGCACAAACACCACTCATAGTACTACACACTGCACTTTTCTTACATTCACAATTGGCTTCTGAAGGAGACCGGGCATTGTAAATAGTATTCTTTTTATTTTAAGTTTTGTAAATTTTTTTGTACTTGAAACATAGCTCACCAAAAGTTTCCAGTAATCGAAATTTGAAAATTGACTTCCAATGCTAATATGCCCTAACCAGAGTATGTAGGTGGCAGAAAATAAAAGCTTATTAATTGTGATTATGAATTATACCTGATATTTCTTAGAACATATTATCATGCTTTTTGTTTTTTCCCTTCATTTGAATCATGTTCTTCCTTTCAGTGTAATTTCAGTTCAGTCCTAGGGTTTGCTGTTTGTGTAACTTGTTTTGCTAATGAGAGTTTGGATGGTTGAAGCAATCCTCTGTAGATGATAAATGACAAAAACGATATATCAGAAATCGATGGCTGCCCCTGCCTTTCCACTTGCTAGAACTTCGAATGACCTATGTCGCTTTTGTATTCAGTAAGTGTGGCTCCCAAACCTTATAGAATAATAAAATGAAGATCAATAATAATCATAGAACTATAAAATGATCAAGTATTAGCCATTGGTCTACAAGGGTGAGCAATGACTCACTGGTCGAGAAGTGTTGGGTGGGCTGTGGGCAGTTCTTCTTTGTGTAATGTAGCTTGGTCATCCTTAATGACCACCATGGACTCCAACAAAAACTGTTTCTTTGAGTTAACCTAGTTTTTCCCATTTTTCCCCACAATCCACTCACCGCTCTTGTTTAGCACAACCTGAGTTCTATTCCCACTACTTCCTGTGAATATGACACGATGTTAGTATTTTTTTTATTTGTGTGTGTGTGTGTGTGTGTGTGTGTGTGTGTGTGTGTGTGCAGATACACATATGCTGAGTCCTCCCTAGGGAAGGGATAGGGTCACCAACCTACCTTCAAATTTTTTGACCCAGAATCTTTCCTGTCTAAAAGAAATGCAGGGAGGACAAAAATGGAGCAGAGACTGAGAGACAGGCCATCCAGTGATCCAACTTGGGATCCATTCCATGGGCAGGCACCAAACCCCAACTCTATTACTAATGCCGTGTTGTGCTTGCAGACAGGAGCCTAGCATGGCTGCCCTCTGAGAGGCTCTATCAGCAGCTGACTGAGACAGATGCAGATACTTACAGACAACCTTTGGATTGAAGTCAGGGACCCCTATGGAAGAATTTGGGGAAGGATTGAAGGAACTGAGGGGGATGGCGACCCCACAAGAAGAACAACAGTATCAACTAACCAGACCCCTGGGAGCTAAACCATCAACCAAAGAACATACTGGGCTGATTTGTGGCCTCAGGCACATATATAGCAGAGGACTGCCTTGTCTGATCTCAGTGGGAAAGGGTGCACACCAAATCCTGTAGAGACTTGATGCCCTAGGAAAGGGGGGGTCAAGTGGGTGGGTGTGGAAGCACCCTCTCAGAGGCAAAGGGGAGAGGGGAATGGGTAAAGAACTCTTGGAGGGGGGACTGGGAAGGGGAGCAACATTTGGAATGTAAATAAATAAAACAATTWAAAAAAAAAAAGAAATAAAAAGGATGCGCTCGGGTGAAGTCTTGACCTGGGCAAGTGCTCAGTTTTGATACTATGCTGCTTGATGAAGATGGAAATATATTCATGTTGTGGACAGAGACATTAGCATGTGCATCCTAATTAGAGAGTGTATCAATAGACAAAGTTACAAAATGATTCCTAAGCTACAACTACAAAGTAGTTTGTTAATTTTATGAATAATACAAATGAACACCAAACATTATAACAGAGACATTATGTGTTAAAAAATTCACATAAAGCCCTTGTCAATTGCTGCTTATTTATTTTACAATTTTTCTAATGTCGAATCTCAGATTATTCCCCAATTCAAAATATAAAATATTGGGGTGGGATGTTTGTCAGCTGGTAGAGTGCTTGCCTAGCAGGCACAAGACCCCAAATATAATTCCTAGGACTATATATGGATATGGTGGCACACAGCTATAATCTTGACTCTTTGAGGGTGAAGGCAGGAGAAGCAGTACTTTAAGATCACTGTTTTGTATAAGAAGAGTTTGAGGACAGGCTGAGCTCCCCAAGACCCAGTAATTAAGTAACGTCAGCTTCATCCATTGGGTGTTTCCCCTGCGGTAGTTCTGTGGAAAAGCTGAAGGTCACAGGAACACACTTGTCTCCTTTGGTATCAAAGTGTACAGCCACACCTTTCCTTTCAACCTGACCTTTCTGACAGTCTTGCTCTTTCTTAATGCAGTGTGCTGTTTTATGATTCCAGGTACTAAATTACATCATTTTGGAGCACCATCACCTCATCAGCTGCTGCTATGCGTTGCTGTAAATACGGTTTTCACAGCTGGCAGGCATATCTTATATTATAATCAAGGTCACTTTCTGCATTTAGAGCCACAAGCCAACAAGTCAGAAGATATGGCTTTGAGTGCAGTGCTTATTGCTAAATAGGCAATCTCAGCCTGCACTGAACTTTCTTGGGGGATATTAGAATCTTGTCTCAATGTTGATAGCAGACAATAAGCACAGGTTCTGATGGTAAAGTGCCTTTAGTACTGAGCTCTTGAGGAAAGTCAATGGCTTTATCCTTTTTAGAGTCAGATTGTTGGAGTGGGTATAAAAGATGAGGGTCTGTAAAATCTACCTTTAGAAAAATATTGCCTAGTTCAGTAGATATGGTTGTATTAAATGTTCTTTATCCTTTAATAGCACGCTATGAACTAAAAGATGTGTCAATTTATGCTAAACTAGCACATTTTTCTTGATATCCTTTATCATTAACCCAAACAGTAAGGCCTTTAAAACTGATGACTTTGGAAAATATTTGAGTCTCTGTCCAGACCACGTTGAATGCACCTAATCTCACCTGAAGGCATTTTGTTAGGTTTTTTTTTTAAGTATTGGTGCAAAAAACAAAAACAAAAACAAAAAAACAAAAAACAAAAAGTATTGGTCCAAAGTAAAGAATATATATGAGGAAATACTCTATAGTATTATATGATCATCTTTACTTCCATGATTATATAAGGAACTAAGAAAACAACATAAATTATATATCGATTGTGTGAAAATGTTATCTTTAGCTGGTCAGTGGTTAGATACTCCTCAATGTTTTTCAGCCTTCCCCACTGCATGTTAGCCACACACTTGAGTGAAATTGGTCCTACTGATGATTCTAAAGCTGGGTTCTATGGCTCTCCCCTGTCTCCTCCCTCATACAATGATTAGTGTGGGGTGGGCATGTATTTCAGGTTGGCAACAATGAACATTTTCCTAGTGATGGAGTTCTAGCTATTTCAGATTGCCAAATTAAAACTCAACATAAGACTTCAGTTCTAAGGTTATGGGAGGCAATCCTCTTTCTCCATCTTAGACTACAAACAAAATCACTTGTAGCTCTAGCTACAGCCCAAACTAGCTGGGTGCCTTGGGTAGCCCCAAGGGAACACACGCCTGAAGAATAAGACTTTGTTCTTCCCAGAACAGCAATAGGTAACAATGCTGCTCGATAAAAGCATTATTATAGCTGGAAAACCTAAGCATTTTAAACACTTGAGCCTTCTATCTATGTGAATAAGTGAATTCCCTTGTGAGGTAATTCCATGAGTTTCCTTTTCTGTTCCTTATGAACTGAAGTGTCTCGCGTGGTGCAAAGTCCATTACAGCATCTTTGTCCATTAGCTGTGAGCCATGAGAAAACTCTAGAAGTAAAGATGACTTCCCAAGCCTTCCTGGGTTTCCATACTGGCAATTAGACCATTTGTATTTACTTACTCTAGATCCTCTACTTAAAGTCTGTGAAAATTATCAAAGAYGCAAAAATGCAATATTTGAAAAAATTGTATTTAATTTTGCAGCTAATGAATCTCTGAGACACTTACTAAAGACATAATTAGGGGAAAAATGTTTCTACAGAGTCTGAAGTAGCATCAGAAGGACATGAAAATTTAAAGAGGCAGCACCAAAAACAACCTGGAGGGAAGTCCTCAGCAAGTGTTGTGTGTCCAAGCCCCTTTCTGATCCATAAAGGCTTTGTTTGGGGGGAGTTTTGTTTTCTTCGTGTGTGTGTGTGTGTGTGTGTGTGTGTGTGTGTGTGTGTGTTGTGTTCCTGGTTGGTTGGATGTATGTATGTTCCTGTGTGCATGCATGCATTTGTGCATTCCTGTGCATGTGTATGTGTGTGCATGTGTGCATGCATTCATGTGTGAAAGTGCCAGAGGCTAATATTTTGGGGGAAACAGAGACCCCCTACTTTCAAATAATGAGTTATAAAGACTCAGAGTGTCAAGAGCTAGGTAATTTATTTTAGTCTTTCAAGGTTGGGCACCAGCCCAGGCGTAGTGACCCATGAGGCTCAAAATGGCACCCAGAATCACAAGTCCTTCCCCTCTCTTTGTCATTGGCTAACATCCAGGAAGGTACAACTTTTTCTATGCATCCTGCCGTTTTTTGACCTATGCACTTAGTCACATAACACACTGCCATTCTGAGATCAACTTTTGGTTTCAATAAAGAGTAGCTGAAAGACCCAAATAGACGAGCATTAGTGTAGGAAAATCTCATGTGAACTGTGTGAAAGCACCACCTGTCAATAAAWATCTGACAGGACGGCCAATAAGCTGAGGCAGGATTAGAAGGTGAGGCCTCTGGCAGGGAGAGAGAAACTGGGATCCCCTGCCTGGACTCGAAGGAAGTCATACAAATGAAACTGAGGTGAGGTAACTAGCCATTTGGTAGACATAGACTAGTATAAACAGGTTAATATAAGCTAAGGGATACTCAGAGAACAAACCTGGCTATGTCCTAGGCATTTATTCATAAACAATAAGCCTCTAAGTCATTATTTAGGAACTGGGGTGTCCGGGGAAAGCCTGGACTTACATGTCAGTGTGGGAGCAGGATACTTAATGCATCCTGGTCATCTTAAGCCTTTTACTGGCTGGTTCTGCGTGTCAACTGGACACAAGCTGGAGTAATCACAGAGAAAGGAGCTTCAGTTGATGAAATGCCTCCATGAGTTCCAGCTATAAGGCATTTTCCCAATTAGTGATCAAGGGGGAAGGGCCTAGCCCATTGTGGGTGGTGGCAACCCTGGGCTGGTAGTCCTGGGTTCTGTAAGAAAGCAAGCTGAGCAAGCCAGGGGAAGCAATCCAGTACACAGCACCTTTCCATGGCCTCTGCATCAGCTCCTGCCTCCAAGTTCCTGCAATGTAAGAGTTCCTGTCCTGATTTCCTTTGGTGATGAACAGCAATGTGGAAGTGTAAACTGTATAAACCCTTTCCTTTCCAATTTGCTTCTTGGCCACAATATTTTCTGCAGGAGTACAAATCCTAAGACAAGCCTAAACCCATCTGAGCCACTTTTTCATTAACAAAGGACCACCATATTTTGTTTATCATAGCACCAGGTAGCCCCTTCAATTGCATCCACCTTGCTTTTTAATTCTATATGTTTTTGAGAATTCCATATATAAGTATTGTATTTACTTTCTCTTCCTTCTTCCCTCCATCTCCCCTTATGTTCCTTCTCTCTTTCACATCCTTCTCAAATTCATGGCCTCTTTTTTTTTAGTTTTTAATTATTGTGAAATAATAATACATGTTGTTTAGCACATGCATATAATATATAAATACACTAAGTTCATTTAGTGTTTCTTGTATGCATATATTTTTAAGGCCAATCACCATCTACCTTATTGTCTTGAGATACTCTTTCATGGAACCTGGAGATTATCAGTTTGTCTAGTCTGGCTGACCAGCAATCTCCAAGGATCCATCATCTCAGCCTCCTTAGTACTGGGGCTTCAGGCGCTCTTCAGTCCTTTACTTGGGTGCTGGGGTCCAAACTCAGGCACTCATGCCTGTGCTGTAAGCACTTTCGTTGACTGGGCTAGCTCTTTAGCACACTCTAAAAATTTATGTTTCTTTTTAGTTCAAATGAAAAATAACAGGTTTCATGAATGTATGTCATGAGTTTTCTTCATATATTATTATACTTGGTCATTCTATGCCCCATTATATGACCTTGCCCCTCCTCTCATCTCCCACCAATCTCTTGCTTCCCCCAAATAGTCCTCTTCTGCTTGTCTGTCATTGTCTTCTTCTCCATCATCTCCATCTCTCCATGTCCATCTCTCCATTCAACTCCATCATCTCTATCTCTATCTCCATCTCCACCTTCATCTCTACCTCCACCTCCACCTCCATTATCTCTACTTTTACCACTACCTCTATCTATCTCTATGTTAAATCCAGCTTTGCTAATGATCAGTATTACACAATGCATGTCTTTCTTTCCCCCATCACTCTTCCATGTGCTTCTGGCCATGTGTGCTTTGAATCACACCTTATCTCTAATATCATACACAATGATGGACCTGCTGATAAAAATAAGTTTCTTAAATGAGTGTTTTACTTTGACTTGGAAATCATAAAAATAAGATAAGTTGATCACAGGAAAAACAAAGATACATCAAAATAGTGGAGATTTTAAGGGGGAAATAGTGATAAATAAAAACAAAAGAGTGGCCGAGCGGTGGTGGCACATGCCTTTAATCCCAGTACTTGGGAGGCAGAGGCAGGCGGATYTCTGAGTTCGAGGCYAGCCTGGTCTACAGAGTGAGTTCCAGGACAGCCAGGGCTACACRGAGAAACCCTGTCTCGAAAAAAACCAACCAACCAAMCAAACAAACAACCCCCCCCCMMAAAAAAAACCCAAAAGAGTGACTAGAGGTTGTGCTGGGAAGTTCGAGCCCACATTTCCTGGGCAGTGTTGTGCACACCGTGAGGCTGAAGCAGACAGGTCTCAAGTTTGTGTATGAGAAAAGAAAACTGAAGTGTGAGAAATGGTAAGGCTTGTGTTGGACTTCACTGGCTGCAAACAGTCCAACCCAAATGTAGTAAAGGGGCATGTGAGGAGGGACTGGTGGGACACTGGGCTCTAGGAATCAACTAATGAAGGCTCTGGATGTACACAGCCAAGCCCAGTCCTGGCTGTTTAGGGAGCTGGCAAGACGGAAACTGCTGATGAAGTGACAAAGGGCATGTTAGAGGACTCTGTGGAGCAAGAGAAATGTTAAGAGGGAACTCCTCTTCTCTARAGCTCTTTGGATTTCTGTTTATTTCTGTTAGAAGAGTACAAGGAGATGTAAGGTCAAGAGGACCTTGCATGCGTGTTCCCTGTTCCCGATGCCAGGTCTAGTGGAAACAGCCTTTCCTGCAAGTGTCTTATGACTCACTGGCCACCTCCTGTCCTTCATGMTCCATCCAGCTCATGTCACCTCCTGCTCCTATTCTCTTCACATTCCTCTGTGTTCTTTCTAGTAGGTGTCCCTCTCCAGCATGATCTTCAGTGTGTGCTTGCCTCTACCAAGGAAAGCAGGGACTTCAAGAGGGCAGCAACTTTGTCTTAGTGTATAAACCACTAAATCTACAGATCCATGCTAGTTAGTCCCACTCAGAAGCTCAGGCAAAAAAGAAACAAACTTGTGTAAATCTAATTTAAGTGCTGTGAGACTTCAGATTCTCTCCTTGGGTCCTGTGATGGACAGCAAGGCTCAGATGAATGTGGGTGTGGTAATGTCTGGTTTTCCTTAGTGTACGTAATGGAGACTGGATACCCAAACTTTACTGACCCTGTAAAGGTAAATCATACAGCATGAGGAAAACCTTATTGCTAGGAAACTCTGACAACCAATGCTCACTTCAGGGAGGAGCTGTAAGATGGGAGACCAAACATGCCACATGTTTGTTTTCTGCCACAAACAAACCATAAAGGGAAAGTTTACATGCTCACTCATAATAAAAGCTTTTGTGGTTTTGGCTCTGTTCCCCAGGGAAAGACTTTAGGACCAAAATGGGTAAGAGAAAAGTCTCTGCTCATGTAGCTAAACATGGCTCTCAGATGGGGAGCTGGAGGTAATGAGACCCACTGTACCAAATAATTGGCATCACAGGGAAGAGGACCAAACAACATGACAAGGGAGCCCGCACTTTCAGGGACAGATAGCAAGCCTTCCAGTCAGTGGGTCGTGCCCCACTGTGCTGGCGCTGATCTGAGCCCGTTCATAGGCTGTTACTCTGGTTTCTCCATCAACTCTCCTGTCTCCTCTTCTCCTATCTAAACACAAATCCATTGATCTGGACCCAGCCTCCAGTCTAGTCTCAATGGATATCACACTGAGAACACACAGAACCTCTCTAGAACTCTCTAGAAATGGGATCATTTTTTTCCTCTACAGGATTGTACCTCCACAGGGGTACACTTGGAATGACTTCAGCTTGCTTTCTTGGTTACTTACTTATGCCTCTGCAGAGTTAGAGCAACAGTTTTGGAATTTCTAACCCACTATATTTATTCATATTACAGTAAGCCAATTGTTTTCACTTGTTGAGTTATTAGCTCCATGAAAGCTGGGGCAGGATTGATTTGTTCATGCTACCACCATGATTAGCACACACTGTGTTTTCAGGAAAGGGTTGTCAAGTAACAAGTGAACTAATGAAAGTGAATGAAGACATGAGTATAGCAGAACTCAAAGACCTCTACTAAAATATTCCTATTTTAAGACAGAGTATAAGACACTATCTCAGCCATGTCACCTCTCTGTAATTTATTCTTGTTCTGCCTGGCTCTTTTCTCRTTGCTATATTCTTTTCCTCCTGTCTTTTCTGGCCCTGTTAAAACCTATTTTAACCTTACTTAGCTGTAGGGTACATAAAGCAGATGAGCACATATGTGTACATTTGTGTATAAGTATAAGCACACATGTGTACATATGTGATTCTGATTGTCAGAAAAGATACAGACTGGAGAGCCAGCAAGATGGTGCAGTGGGTAAACTCACTTGCTGCCAACTCTGACAACCTGAGTCTGATGCCCGGCATGCACAATGGTAGGAGAGAAGTGAGCCCTGCAAGCTGTCTTCTGACCTCTGCACCATGGTATCTGTAAATTCTCCTTCTGCAACACAAAATAAGGATTCAAATAAAAAACAAGAAAAAATTACATATCTGATAGGTTATAAGGTGTGTATTGTCATCTACACAGGCATCCTGACCTTACATTGCTTTTCGCTTTGGATAATATTAATGATGGCATCAGATATTTGTTATAAAATGCTTTTCCTTTAGACCCAGAGAAAATATGGGTTTCCTTAAAATGCAATTCAGACTTTAAAAATAGAATTATTTACATGATTTTTTATTGGATATATTCTTTATTTACATTTCATTTTTCTTTTCCTGGTTTCCCTGCCCCCCAATGTCCCATATGTCTTTTTCCCTCCCCCTGTTCCCCTATTCACCCCTTCCTACTTCCCTGTTTTGGTATTCCCCTACACTGCTGCATTGGGTCTTTCCAGAACCAGGGTCCACTATTTCCTTCTTGTCGGACAGCATTTGGTAGGTGGATTGTGTCTTTGGT